>JBAMBQ010003071.1:0-121979 GCA_037044495.1 Stegana nigrithorax | reverse complement strand
TGTTCTCTTTGTTGCTTTTTTTTTATTGTCAATAAATTCGGTTTACTTTCAATAAGCAAATGTATCATGCGCAAAGTTTTCTTTGGCCAAAAATCGAAAACGTTTGCTTAGGAAAGCAGCAAGAGAAGCTGGGCACAGGGGTTGGGGGCAGGCGCGCATACAGCACATAAAATAAAAGTTTTGCAATTGCCAAGATGAAAGTTTGTTGTTTCTGCCTTGCGTTGAGATAAGAGGAATTGAGATGGGGCTGAGGTGAGGTATGGCATCAGCACAGCAAATTGCATTAAAAAAGTTGCCAATTTTATGGCTTAATTTGTTTAATGTAAACTCGTATACTCGTACGTCGGCTGTTAGGTGTGCCTGATTTCATTTGGCGCGTGTCGTCTTCACACGCCGCCACTTGCCAGTGAAAATCGCTTTGACTAACTTACTTACACGCCTCTCTGCGAATGTAACGTATGAGCAGCAGACACAAGCTTGTTATGCATGAGGGCAGGCCTGCTGGCAGCGCAGCTAAGGGTAAGTGTAAGCGCAACGGCAGCAGCAAGGACGCGAGCAGGCCAAGGTGGTGGAAGGCGCTGCGGCAGATATGGCACAATAAATAGGAATAAGTGTCAAGTGGCAATGTCAACAATAAATAATAGCTGTGAAAATATGTAGACATAAACTTGTTTGTTATTTCTTGTTTATAATTTAAGACGCGCGAGGGTCACTAGCAAAGTACGCAGTCGGCTGTAAAGCCATAAAACATGCTAATGGTGATAGCGTTCAACAAAAACTGTGAGAGGAACCCATGCTGGCCTAACTAAATATTTAAACAAATAACAAAAAGCAAAACAAACGAAAGCAAAAAATAAAAAAATGTTAAACCGAAATTGTACATAAAAATGCAAAAAGGAACAAAGCGAGAAATTCAAAAAAAAAAAAAAAAGAATAGCGGCAGCCCATATCACTTTTCAGATATCAACAGCCGCCCATCTGCCCATGCCACATTAAATCAGCAAATAATCCCTAGCAAAAGCGAATATCCCTTAACCTTTAAACCCGGCACATACACACCACACAACGCACCCGCACTCGCACACACACACATACACTCACACTCACACTAACACAAAGGCAAACCAGCTGAAGTCATGTCAAACAAACTTAAAAACATAAAAAACACAATTTTCAAGTTCTTTAAGGTATGCGTAAAAGTTTCAACGTACAATTTTCCGCTTTTTTTTCGTTATTGCTGTTGTTGTTGTCTTTTGACTTTGCCGTTGTCTTGGCTACACCCTCATGTAGCCATGCTCCAGCTCAGCGCCTTCCGTTTTGGCGTATCCTGCTCTGCGACAAACTCAGTTGCATGCATGGCGTAGCACATATCCCCTTTGAAACGGGGAACGTCGCAGCGCACCAACACGCAGCTGAGCAGATACGCAGATACTCTTACGCAGATACATTCACTCACATGTCTGTCTGTCGGTGTCCCGGTCTGTCTGTCTGCCTCGCATGAGTATGTCGGTATGCATGTGCGTATATGCCGCCATCACAAACTTAGATTGTCAATCTAAGCCCCAAAATCTTGTCGCTGTCATGTCGAATAAATTAAATGTGTTTATGTTTAATGTAAAAAAAGCAACCTATTGCCATTGACGCTGGCGGTGCGCTGCGGTGCGGTGCGCTGGAGCTTGCCTTACTCCGACTGCAAATCAAATGCGGGTATTGGGTTTGCTTTTGCCTTTGCTTTGCTGTTTTGTTTTTGTTTTTATTTTTTTCTATGCCAGTATATGCGTTTGTGTACTTTATAATATATGAAAATACCAAAAAAAAAATAACAAAAATAAAAAAAAAAATAAATAAATAAATAAAAAAAAAAAAGAATGCTTACGAGAAAACTTTGATAAATATTGACATGTGGGTTTCACGGTGTGTGGCTGAGGTATGTTGTCAAGATGCAAGTTGAGTGGGTGTCACTTGTAATCTTTGTTTGTGTTATTTTCTGATTCTGCGAAATCATTTGCAGTGCGTTGCTTATGGCAGCCTTAGCTATGCTATGCTATGCTGTACTGTGTTATGCTATGCTTTGCTGTATTGTGCGTATTACGCGTAATGCTAACTGCTTACCTAGAAATGCGTTTTCATATAATATAAAGTCTTTCGCAAGAAAATCAAATTATGTTGAAAAATTATGAACGGAAACTGCTGCATTTTGTACACTGAGGATACTGTTATTATAAGTGGCCATTAACATTTACTGAGCAGATCAAGTAGCACTAATTTTCTTGGAAACTGACTGTAGTGCTTCCCAAGCTAATGCATTCAGCTACTGTGCATGCTTGGGGCGAGTAACTAAACGGCTTAGAGCAAGATGGCTTGCAGAGGATAACACAAGGCTGCAGTGGATTCACCTGACAACTGCTTGATTGGCATGTTTAACGAAAGTAATATACACAAAGATTTATTTACGATGATACATGCCTTTTTCCTGACTGTAATATAGTACATGAAGCTGAATGTAGCCCAATAATGTTTCACATGTTATGAAATAAAAGACACAGCATACAATGCAGATAATTCCAATGCAACGAAAATGATAGCAACCAAGTTGGCAATTAGAGGGGAAACTCGAATCGAAATGCTAAAACAAACTGACATTCTAAATAGAATGCAGAATGTTGCTAATATTACTGCAATAGCAAATAAAATTGATTGGTCAGGTCCACAATCGGCTACTTTAAAAAAAAATTAAATTGAATGACTTAAAAGTAATCGGAATTACCCAAAATTTATTTAAAGCAGAACAATGCAAAAATGAAGCAAATATTAGACTGATATTTTTTTTTTTTTTTTGAATGAAAGCTTAAAAATAATTGAACCAAAACTATAAAAACAAACAAAACTGCTTTCAAAAAGTTTAAGTTAATGCGCTTTCAGTATTTTCATGCGTATGGCAAGTCACGACACAAAAGTTCAGCCAGCAAAAGTGCAGCGACAACTAATTGTCAATATTTTACGCACTCCCGTAGAGACTGCGGCAGGCAATTCTCTAGCTAGTAGCAGCAGGAGCAGATGCCAACGCAGATTCTAAATTAGCATACAACTTTTTATAACATAATACACAGTTTGTTAATCAAAACGGCAAAACAACATAATATTTCTCTGTTTTTTTTCCTTTTTTCATTTTGCACTTTTTATAATTTTAGTTTTTTCTTACCATTTTTGGTTTTTTGTTTGGTTTTGTTTGATAAATGAACAACAACAACAACAACAACAAAAACAATGACTGATGAAGAGTAGCGCATGCACAGCTACTGCACGCTGCCAGCTGCATGCAAATTTGTTTATTATGTTTGATAAAAAATATTTGCCACATGAATATTTTAGCAAAACTTTACTCGAACGTAGAGAAGCAACACGGCACACGGTTACCCTGCGGCGCCAACGCCGTAGCTGCCAACGCGCTAACGAAATAACGTTGTCAGCATAGAGTGTTGCATATTTTTAGGCAGCCGCCGACATAAATTACGTCTGAGCAGGCGACACGTCGTGAGCCGCAGTGGCTAAATGCAAAATGCAAATCTGCATTTGACTGCGTTTAGCAATTAAAAAATGTCGTCTATGCTGCACCACGGAAAGGTGACGAGCAAATCTGCTGTGACACACGTATGCCATGCGTCTGTATTTTTATTTATGTTGATATTTTAATTAGTTGTGTAAGCAAAACAAAAACAATCCAAAATAAAAGAACAAGAAACAAGAAATAAAGCCAAAGCTGATAGAAGTGAGCGTAAAGGCTCAAAGTAAACGTAGCAAAACATGTGCATGGTGTCATGCGCAGCGCAAACGATGCGCAACTTGACGCAAGTCTAGGCGATATTTTTTGGTTTAACACTCATCAATAAGACGACTTGAGTGGGGGATATTTGCAGCAGTGGCTTTGGTAGCAAGCATCGTTGCTACTCAACTTGACTCGCCTGACTGCCTGACTGCAGTCATGCGCCATGAGCTGCGTACCCTGAGGACATGCAGCCAGGCACGGCAACGGCAGCAGCTTTTCCGGCAGACCATCAACAACTTTTCGTTGCAACAACTCAGGCACACACACAGGCACTGACACGCAGCATGCGATGCAGGCAAGCAGACATTGGCAGGTTCGACACTGAGGATAAAAGTGTTTAAGTATTTTGCATGCAGCAAATGGCTTCAACTTTGCCTGCCGCTTACCTTGCCAGCCAAACCAAGCCAAGCCAGGCTATGCCATGCCAAGCCAAGCATCCTTTACCCTTTTTTGCTTACCTGCCACGTTCGATGGTTTTTTTTGTTCTTTTATTCTTGTTGCTTGTAAGTTGTTTTACAACATGCACGCCCGCTCGCCTGGTGTTGGCTTTTATTTATTTTTTTTGTTTCATTTTTATTTCGCTTATTGGTAGATATTTCAAAAAGTTGCATCACTGCCTTGGCTTTGGCCAGGATTACTGCCTACCACCTCTCAGGTGAATAAATGCGGTTTTTAAGCTTCAAAATTGTTTTTGATTGCATTCGTGCAGGAAATTGCATAAAATATTGAACAAGCACGTGCACGTAGCCTGAGCAGCGAGCAGCAGAAGTTGCGCATTTACTTTAAGAATTATTGCGACTGTTGCTTTGATTTATTTATCGTTTTGCACATTTAATGGCCGCTACAGCAACGATCGCCATTTTTTATATGACTGCTTTAATTTTAGCTTAACACATGCCTTTGCTCTGGCTAACATGGCAAAAGGCTATTGAGGCTGTGGAGCGGTGGGGTGCATGTCGGCGGCTTAGACATGCGCAAGTATAGATATTAATGAGCAAAACTTGCAACACGATATCAACTGAAAATCAAGTCATGCAGCGCTTTGGCGGTTCATGATGACTTGCATGGTGTGCGAACTTTGACTTCGGCTGCTTGGAACCTTTGTTAGCCGCGACGTGCCATGTCAAGCAACGCAGCAATGCAACATTTGCATATGCAGCTAGAAGCAAGAATGATGCTGCTATTGCTGATGCAGCCTCTGCCGTCAATGAAAAATCGTTGAAGTCAACATGCGCATATACATACAGTATGTTGTTGTTATTATTGCACTACATGATACAGTATGTTGTTGTTATTATTGCACTACATGATACAGCAGACTGTGCGCAAAATAATTTGTTGTTATTATTGTTACTGGCAGCATGCACGGAAATGAAAGGAAACAAAAGCACATGCAACTCTTTGATCTACGCATATTGATGGCTTGACTTGTGAAATGTTAACAAATAAAAAACCAAAAAATTAACCTGCAATACAGGATACACAAAAGAGCAGCGTGTAACATATAGCAGCAGCAGTCATTACTACGTTAGCTTTTGTGTTCGAGTTTATTGACTTAAAGTTTTTTGTAACACGTCATAAAATCAATGTGAAGTTAATTTTGTTTTGTAGACTGATGCCCATTCAAATATTACGTAAACGAAATATTTGTTGAATAATCGTTTGAGTTTTATCAGCTTGTGTATTAATATAATGCAGATTGAAAAGTGCAACAGATTTAAATCAATGCCATTTACGTAACTGTTCCTGACTTAAAGTTATCTCTCTGCTGTTCTGTGAGATCTCATAGTGGATCTTTCATAATAATATTTATTTATTATATTTTCCTATAGTATCGTTTAGAAATATAGTGTCGAAATAATTAAATTCAGCAGTGCAACTAAATCCCAGTGTCTCCATCTCTACCAAGTGCTGAATGTTCGACGAATATTATAATTCCTCCGCGAGCTTTAGTATTTCCTTTGCTTGGAACAACACCACAGTTCGGGAGTTTCGCTCGTAACAATTTTAATTGCTTTCGTTTAAGACGTTTGAACGCCCTATTTCTTACTTTACTTCACAGACAAAAATCATATATCACTAACGCTTTTGTGTCACCTTTTTCTTGCATTTAGGGAAATTGCTTGACAATACTCACGTCTGCACAGCATAAAAAAATTGGCGGCTACGAAGTGTGCCATCCCTGAAATAACATACAGTCGCGGAATCTGCTCAACTGCACTTGACTGCTAATTAACAGTGACCTATATATGAATTCTCACAGCACTAGCTGATGCCTGTTAATGCCACTAAGTGGCTCTTTGCACGCTCGCACATGGCTGCCATCAGCTGCTGCTAAACTACTTTTGTTTATATTTCTTTTGTTCTCATTCATTTATAATCGACGCTTCAGCAAACGCAACCCTATGGCGACGCTCGGTAGCAAAAGTGGGGCAAAAAAAGTTGGGATAATTATCTATCTGGGTGTGCCTGCCCAGCACGAAGCAATGCTAGTGCCAGTGCCAGGGCCAAGCTAATCAACTATGCAACTTGATTGGACTAATTTCAGTGCAGACAAAACTAATTAAAACAATTAGTTACTTTGTTGCTTACGGCAAAGGCACGCACACAAACGTTTAATGCGAGAGAAAAATAGAGCAAGTGCAAATTATTACACATACGCCATGTAGGCCATGTCGCCCTTGAAAGTCATGAAGCCGTTGCTTATATTCTGCATTGACTTTAAAGCAACACACCGAAATTTCGCTTGCGGCACATTAACCAAACTAATTAAGCAAACAAACAACAAACCACATTCCACCTGTCTCGTTAGCGAGTAGCTACTGCAACACATTGGCAACCGAGCGCTACCTCTCAGTCAGGTAAGCAACCGAACCGACATAGACCGTGCTTAGGCGCATTGATTACTTCATTTGTTTCGCATATGTACAATGAAATTTTGCAAAATTTTCAAAAATTATTCATCCATACAGCAGGCAAAATCAAACTGAAGTGCACATGCCAATGCAAGCGGCACACTGCCAACTCATATGCGCCTGCTCTGATATTCTAATATACATAGCACAAAAAAACAAAACAAAAAAAAAAAGGAAATTTGCTGCATTCGCTATTACGGCCGCAACTGCTAACATTCTTCGAACATTTTCGCATACTGACAGTGGAAAATCATTACGCAGAGCTATGCCGTTTTTGTTATTGTGTGTGCATATGCCGCGACTAGTCGACACAGACGGGAGTCTAACTGACGGCGTGGCATAATGGGATTTCCATTGAAACTACGCGGCAAAGTTGTTAAGTGTTCATCAGTTTTTTCGGCTTTCTCTTTTTTGTGTTATTGTGTTTGGCGGCTGCTATTTTGAAATTTCATTTGCTGTGCCTGGCTAAAATGCACTTGTGCGCAAATTATAGCAAGTTTAAAGCTGCTTCAATTTATGCCGAAATTGTGCGCACACATTGCGTATGCGTAATCAATAACAGCGCAGTCAATTAGCCTGCATAGCCTAGCATAGCAACAACAACAAACGGCAGCCATATGACCACAGAAAAAGGAAGGAAAAAACGCAAACGCAAAACTGAACAATCAGATGCCACACAAAACCTTCCTTGCAAACGACGTCATGCGTCTAAGCAAGAACAAAAAAAAAAAAGAAAAAATGAAAATAAGGAAAAAATCAGTAGGAAGAAACTGAAACTGAAACCGAAATTGGTCAAGGCAAGGAAGACAGGCTGCGAAAAACTTTTGCAACTTTACCAAATCACTTACAATATTTGGCCCTGAAATACGTGCCTGGATTAGGAATTGTTGCTTCCAATCAGGCGCAAGAGCGACACACTGACAAGGACATGGCAACGCTCTGACTCTGACGATTCAAAGGCAAGCGGCGTCACGCGATAACGCAAACGCAACGCATCGCATGCCAACGCAGTTTCTTTGCTTACATCGTCCTGCCTTCCTGCTCCTTGCCATCTCGCCGCCATCTTTGCCGTGTCGCCTTGTTGCCTCTCTTGCTGTTGTCCTTTTCACAGTTTTGCGTTTAGTTTACTTTGGCTGCTGCCGCTGCTGCTGCTGCTGCTCTTGCTGCTGTTTGTTTGCTCTGCCGCGCCACGAAGTTAATTTTCTCAGCGTCAAGCGTGAAATCGATATTGCCTTGAGCAGTTTCATAAGTTGAATTGAAACTCGAAATTGTTCAGGTTGCAGTCATTGCCCCCTTCCTCGTCTCCCTCTAGCCGACTCTGGCACTGAGTTGCTTTTGCTACATTTTGTATTTATTTGCCACGATTTTTTTTCTGTCTTCGGCTGCGAGTTCCTTTTTCCTTTTCCCTTTTGTTTTTTTTTTTTGTTTTTGTGTTTCTTGTGTTTTTGCTTTGGCTGCGTTGGCGTTTCGTGCGCCTCGAGTTGCGTGAGTTGATAAATAAAATACACAGAATTCTTGGCTTGGCCTTAGGGATTTCGACGCAGCTTTCAGTACTGCTGCCTCATAAGTGGTAAGCAAAGTTTTTGGCGTCTTTTCGAGTTGTCGACTGACTGCAAGCTAAAATAACAAAAGTGTGGCTAATAAAAATTTTTGTTGAACAAACAGTATTTCTTCTTCCTCTGCTTCTTCTCGTTTTCCCTTTACTTAAATTTTTTTTGTTTTGTTTTTTTCTTTTTTTTTTTGTTTCTGCTTACATTTTTTTGTCCTTTTTAATGCGCGCGCTTTTCTGCAGTTTGCTTGTGTTTTATTAAAGAAGTTTGCCTTTGTGGTGGCAGCGGTGACGGCGGCGGCGTTTGCGTTGGCAAATGAAGTTAATAATAAAGTCGTGCAGCTTGCGGTTACTGAAGTTGGCGTATCGAGAATCGAAGTCTGGCGTGTAGTTAAGTGTCCATAAGCAAGTAGTTTATACAATACGTCCCCTGAAATATTGATAGTATAGTTTAGCAAAGTTATCAAAGAAATATGCCAAGAAAAAAAAAAACTAAAAGTTTCTCCAAGATTTCAGCCCATGCGAAACCCTATCGACATTATTTGTACATTTTTTATATAAATATATTTTATTTTTTTTTTCATCTTCTTCGTCTTTCTTCTGATATGCTTTTTTGCGTTTTTGAATTTTAAATTAATATTATAAAGTTGATTTATTGCCGCACAGTCGCCGCCAAGTCGTGTCACTTGAAGAACTTGCCATGTTTTAGTTAGTATGAGTCCAAGCAGTGCGCGATTGCTAACTGAAACAATAACAAATTTCGGTGACAAAAACAACAACAATAACAACCAACGCCAGAAAAACAAACAAAATAAGTACGCGCAAGAATAACAATAATATAAAGTGAAATATAAGATTTTATGACTTCATTTTTGCAACTTTCCTCCGCTGCTACTCATACGCAATCGTAAACAGCGACTGATGTGACATTAACATAATGCCATACTACATATTTCATATTCGTGCGACGCTGCGCCGCTGTGTTGTGGAGTATGCGTACTGACGCCTTGCTTTGCCTTGCCTGCAGATAAGCAACTTTTGCACTGCATGCGCTAACTTGGCGCAAAAGATTGTAGTTGAAAAATAAGTTAAAGTGAAAAAATAAAAGCAACAACACACGGAAAATTGAATAAATATGCTTATCGTCCATTTGCTTGAATTGTTGGTATTTTAGAATTTTATATAAACTTATTACATGGGGATTCTACAATATCCAACAATATTTATATATATAGAAAAAATTCTTTTCTTTTTGCTTGTTTTGAATGAACCACAAAAGCATCAATGCGCTACATGCAGTCGCTGCCAGTCATTTGAAGTCAGTTGCCAGCAGCATACAGGCACATAGCTGACTTAATGAGCAATTAGCCGCAGTGCATGCAAACATCTCTCACTTTTTCCATGCTAAGCACATAAATCAGATTTCTTCTTGCATGTCAGGCGACGTCATGGACTGCAGCTTTAAAGATGATTTCAAATCTTTTAAGCAAAAAATTGCCGCAGCAACGAAATTCATTAAAAGCGTTGCTAAAAATAAACAAAAAGACGTAAGGAAAAAAAAAAGGAAAAGTGGAAAAGTAAAAAAGTAAGAAAACACCGGCCGTTACCAAAGCAAAAAGCTTTCAAATCCCACTGAACTACTTTGCGCGCAAATAAACCGCCAGAATAACGAATGCCAAAGAAAAGGAAGCAAAAAAAAAAAAAAATTAAAGCCGCAACAACAACAGAAAAAAAGGAAGAAGCAGAAACAAACAAAGAAACGCTAGCAACGTTGACGACGGCGCTGTCAAATTTACTGCCGCATCGAGGCGACTAAACAGCGTCTACGGGCTCAGTAACCTAAGAGACACGTTTACCTAATAGATAAGAAAACCTGGCGGTGAAAAAATGGGCACCGCAAACACAGCAACACTGAAAACGCTTAACGAACAGCGCCGAGCAAAACAGCATACAGCAGCGGGAGCAGCAGCAGCATCAGGACAATGTATAGCGTAAGGAGTCGCATGAAAAGCCGCAACGGGCGAGTGAGCGAATGGGCGAATGGCAGCACATTTTTATGGCTCATTAACGCAGACGTGGTAAATAGGACGAATTTTGTCAAAGCGCCTTTGATCTACGCACGACATTTACTTGTGCGCAAAATGTTTTGATAGTCGATGAGAATGGCGATGACGATGACGACGAGCACGACGACGATGGACACAGCGCAGCGCGACAGGGCACAAGGACACAGCACACAACAGGGCATAACAAAAAGAATTACGCTACAAAAATCGGAAATGGGTAAGCTGCGTAAACAGGAAAACATGCTTGAAAATGCGCACATGCTCAGCATGCACAATGAGGGCGATTGGCCCTGGCAGCAGCCACCCTCACCTCCCACTACAGCCGCCTCTCACACTAATAACCGACTGCTGCTGCTGCTGTTGTTGTTGTTGCTGTTGTTGCTGCAGCTTTAAGCCACTTACAAATTTTGATAATAATTTGCGCATAGCGGCAGCATTTTGTGACGCAAACATTTGGCGCAAACAAAGAAACAAAACGCCAAACTAAACAATTGCAAAGAATTTACAAAACAAAACACTCAAGTGCAGTGAAAATATTGTCGGCTATATGCCTCACATATGGCATTGGCTTTGATGTTGGCAAATATAAAAATTACACAAAAAAAAGAAGAAAAAAAGGAGCAGGCAAGTAAACTAACAAAATACAGCTGCACATTAGCATAGTTAAATTGTTTTTGTCGATTTGCGGCATTTGTCGGCTTAGGCGTTGCTTTTGCATAAATTACACATACGCAACGTGGCACATATGCCTGCCAATGTAAATAGCAAGGCTTAAAAGCGGAAACTTACAAAAAAAAAAGAAAAACAAACGCATAAAATGAAAAGGCAACCGAAATAAGAGCGGCAAAAGCAAAACTAGTACAAACAAAACACTTAAATTGTTTAAGTTGTGCCACTCAAGCCGCAAATGCCAAATGTGCTGCCCAAAGCCCAACCCCCAACCACTATACAGCAACCTGCAACCCTGTGCACTGGCTGCTGTTGCTGCTGTTGGTCCAAGTGCGATTTCCGTTTACTCATTTAACCGCATTGTCGAAAAAGGCTTAAAACTTTAATATGACAGTTTGTTGATAAAGGTACACACGCATGTTTGTGCATGCCGGCCACCGCCGACGTTAACGCTTAGGTAGATAAACTTAATTAACATTACGACGCCCGCAACCCTGCGCTGCGGGCGCACCTTCGTGCGGTTGGCTTCGACTTGTGGCTTTGGCTTTGGCATTGGCTGTGGCTTTGGCTTAACTAACCGAGCACATACAACTCATTAAATATTTTGCGGGCCTTGATTGATGGCACGTTTAATATTTGGACATGTGCCATAGTTGACAGACCGCACGTAAGCCGTTTAAGCTTAGATTGGAACACATGCAAAGTCGACTTAAGCCAAGTCAAGCCAAGCCAACATCAATTTAGACAGTTTTTAGTTTGAAAGCATTTCCAGTTTTTGATGACGGCGTACTAATGTTTAATTAAGACTTGCCGCCTGCCTGACAATTATTTACTTTTCATTTGGTTTTATTGAATTTTGTTTAAGTTGTGTGTGCCAGCAGCAACAGTAATAGCAACAACAACAGCAACAATAGCAGAAGCAGCAACAGCAACAACGCAAGCCACTTAATTATTTATAACTGGAGGCCATTTAACCACATGCATAAATCTTGGCAAAGGCAGCGACCCACGCTACCCGACCCAAAAACAGACACTAATTATCTGTATCTGAATAATAGACAAATGCACGATGCGGGAGCGACGGTTGTGACAGCAACGGCACCCAAACAAAGCAAAGCCTTGCTTGCTAAAAATCGCAACGTAAATACCCAATGGCATTGCAAAATGCACACTCCTGTAAAAGGACACATGTGTATACGTGTAGACGTGTTCTTGCACGTTGTTGTTGTTGTTCGCTTATTTACGCAAAGGTGATAAATTACCATCGGCAAAGGTGTCATATTAAAAACACACGCAAACAGCAAACAGCAAGCAGCAAGAAGTAACAACAACAACAACAACGACAACAGCAAGAAAAACAGCAGCCTTTTGCCCAAAATGCCAAACTCAAACAGCGACGGACGGCAGCAGGCGACAAGCCAAACCTTACTCCCACACATGGCCAACATATCCCACCTGACTGTGCATAACTAACGAGTTAAAAGGCAACACTCACAAACACACACATACACAAATACAACGACGCAGCAGCAAGGCAGCAGTCACATACACACCATGCATACACACACACAGTCAGGCGCATTTTGCCTAACGCTTAAAAGATGTCACTCAATTTACTCGACCCGTTGAAAAGAAACCAAAAAGAAAAACAGCGCCAAACCCAAATAAGAAAAACAACAAAAAACAGTAAAAATAAAAAGTAAAAAAAAACCAAAAACAAAAACAAATGCCTGCAAAATGTACCTAAGCAGATTTAATTTAGTTTAGCTTTGGCTGCAAATAATTTCCAACTTATCGATGCCTCAACTCAGTTCAGCTCAACTCAATTTAAGTCTTGCGATTTGCCAACACAATTATTTTTCCTTCTTGCCTTTTTTGCCTCTATTTTTTGTTGTTTTTTTTCTTTTTTTTTTTTTATTTTGTTTTGCTACTACGCTGCCTTGGTTTAAATAATTTAAATGCTGTTGCGGTATAACCTTGTAAACTTGGCCTAAAGCCAGTCGTTCGTTGGTTGCGCCTTGGCGCGCTCACACTTTGGCGCAAGTATATATTCATTTATTTGTGTCACTTGTACCTGGCAACTCGTAAATTTCAATTTGAGCCACTTAACACGCCAGATTATGCGACAGCATGCCGTAAAATGTTGCAACACTTTACTCGTGGCTACGCGCCCCAAAGAAAGATGAGCAGCGGCAGGAGCAGCCGCAGCAGGAAGAATAGTGGAAGGAGAAGCCGAAGCAGGAGCAGTCAGCAGACACTTAATGTAAGCAAAAGTCTAATTGGCATTATTGGTGATAGGTCGCTGCAAAGCGACTCTGCATGTTTAAGCTGCAATTGCGCCATAAATTATTGTAAAGCGTTTCGCTTATGGCAATTGACAAACAATCGAACAGCCAGCAATGCGTGAAATTCGGTGAACAAGTGGGAATACAACATAATGCCATTGGATATATCGAAGCTGTGCAGCTTAATGTAACATGTTCTGGCTGGCACATACAAACATGAAAAGCTCAAATATTTGTTATTAAATGTAAACAAAGAAATAAATGAACAAAAAAAAATTTTAAGTTAGATGAAAGTTAAAGGGACATGTATCAAGAGAAAAGATGCTTTACATATTAGTTGGACAACATAATATATGTGAATATATAAAAAGTAAGGTAGGCTGATTGTTACAAAAAACTGCTGATAGACGAAAACTATATCGAGCAATATGAACAAAATATTAACTATATTGTTCCCAATGTATTGATCAGCAGTAAGGATTACTATAATGAGGACTGAATAAACTTCTACTTTGTGAAGGACTCCACTGTCAGGTAGAACAGAACAACACATCGCAGCTGAAACTATTAAAGTGATATGTGTACGTCAGAATAAAAAAAAACTTAAACAAAGAATGTAAGGAGCATGCTCAACCAATCCAAAGCCTCAACTTCGGCTGTTCTGCTCAGCTTAATCCTGAAGCTTATACCGGCTGTGCTATTATTTTCCAAGGAATACATGAATTAAATGTGTGGTCTAGGCTTAGACGAGGCGACTTCAACTTACCACAATCCGCTGCACAACTCCTAAAGCCACAAGAGCAACATCAACGCCTTGGATTAGAATTGCCATTTGGCTTGGTTGGCTGCTTCTGTTGTTGCTCCGGCACGGTTTCCACAGCAGCGTGTGTAGACTTTTGGAGTGGATATGTGAGTGGCATGATTTGAAAATCTGCTTGTCGTACTAAGCCCGTAGGAGCTGTGGCATGTTCGCTGTTGATGATACCATTTAATTCAATTAGGAAACCAAATTGTAATAACAAATAAATATTTGCATAAACGACAGCCGAAGCGTTCTGATGCGGTTTGGTGCGGTTAACTGTAGCAGGCAGAAAGCACGTATAAATTATACTTAATTAAATTGTTTGCGGATATTTAGAAGCAGCAAAAATACCAAAAATAATAAAAAGAAAACAACAATGAGCAAGAAATAAGTAAACAACAAACAAACACGGCAGAATAAAAGAAAAAAAAAAGGCAAAAATAAGAAAGAATAATACAAATATTCGCTGTTGTTAGTCAATTTCAGTCAAAAGCACAACAACAACAACGCTGGCAGTGTTGGCGAACGAAGTAGGGCGGGAACAGCAACAACAAAGACAACAATGCGCATAAAAATAATATATGTTTACGCCTTTTAACCCTTTCGCATCAGCTTAGACCGCAATCCTTGTAGCCTGTGTAAACACATTAATCATACTTGCCACAGTGGCACACATGGCGACAGTGCACACGGCGGCACAGCCAAGGGAGTGCCAGTGCAGAGCGGGAAATGGAAATGATGCAGAGAAGAGGGAGGGCAGCGTGGCATAGCATGTGATAGCGTCTGTTGGCAGAGAGTGCGAGAGGAGTATTTTGGTTCATCTCACGAAAGTAAGCAAGAAATCATAACATTTGTAGTAGGAAATTAAAAGCGAAACAAGGACATGCAAATAAAGTCAAACGGAAGTCAAAGAAAAACAACAAACAAAAAGCACGTGTGACGCTGGCAGGACTCTGTGGTGTGCTTTTTTCAACGGCAGCAAAGCGCACTTGGGGTGCGACTACGTGGATTCTACTGAAGTGACAGTGTGTGGAGCTGAGTGCGGGTGAGTGTGTGTGTGCTTGCCATATAAATCAAAATTGCCAAAAAGCGATACAAAACAATATGCAAATCGCAATGTTTTGCAACAACATCAACGTCAACAACAAGAGCAGCAGCAGGAGCCGCAAGAGCAGCAAAGGAGCAGAATCAGAATCAGAGCAGCATAAAGTTACGCAGCAAATGTGAATAACTAAATAAAGTGGTGCGTGCCACTGCTCCTGCTCTGACCCCTGCTCTGCCGCCTGCCTTAGCCATATCCTCTGCCACTTGCTGTGTTTCGTTGTGTTGTTTTTCGTTTTGTTTTGCTTTGTTTTAATTTGGTTAATTGACCTGATTTGGCATTCTTGAGCGAGTGCCTGTTATTTGTGATTAATTGGCACATAAATCGTAGAGCATTGATTTTCGACAATGTTGGCAGTGTACTGAATAAGTCGAATAACAGAATGTGCTCAGTGTTCGCATTCGCATTTAATGCGCAGAACATTGATAACTGCACAACAGGTCAGTTATACGTTTAATTGAGTAGGATTTTATATATAAATTGAAAAGAATTCTTTAATACTTCACGATGATTTCATACAAAAGAAAATTGTTTGTGTTTTCATATAGGAATCTACAGCATTGGCTTCAGTTGTGAGAGAAGAGGTGCAGATCTTTGAAGTGTGATTATGTGCTGGGTTGTCAAGTAAGCAGTAATCAGAGTTTTCTGCTACAACGTTTGTTTGACTACTACATTGCTTAAGGTTGCATACAATTGGTTCCTTGGCATTTATCTATTGTTTGAAGCTAATTGTTTTACGTCGTTCCTGTGACGGTTCTTATTAAGCTGAACAAACGCAAACTCTATTGAGACTATCGAAACTATCGTTCAATTTACTTGTGCTGCTTTTCATAACTCGATTTGTGCCTGTCCTTGACAAATATTTGAAGTCTACTTACTGTAAGCCAACTAACTATCACAGGACTTACAGATGTAGCATATATAAGCTATGTTTGTCTCAATGTGTTTATAAATTTGTATGCGTACACTGCAACTGTCTGAGTGCTCAGACATACAAAAACAAAGCTTAGACTGACCAGTACCCAGCCAGCCTAAAACAGCATAATAATTTTGCCATAAATCAGAACGCACCGCAGAACCTGCAAACATATGGAATAATATATGCGTATCGCTTGAAGACATGTTTTGCCCATGGCAGTGACTGCAAATTCCAATCACCATTCCAAAATATGCAGCTGCAGTCACACAAAGCCAGTTGAGCGCTTATATACTCATAAGTTTATGCGTCACAAATATGTAACAGTTAACTTAACGGACCAGCCACAACTTAATCTGGTGCACATATGCGGCAATCGATGTTACAGATTGCGCTGCTATGCCTGTGTCCATTAGTCTTGCGCCCCGCAATGATTTCCCCCCTCCGGCTGGTGCTGTTAGCATTTGCGACAGCCTCCTGCCGCACGGCGGCATATTCAGCAATAAGTTGACAATCTGTCTTCGCCGCAGTGAAACTAAATAAGTGAATAAATGAAAGTTTGTGAAGTAACGCTTATTGCGCAGCATTAAATGCCATCACGCAGCCACACTGCCGCACTGCCGCTGACGACAACATTGTTGACATTGTTGACAATGACAATCACACGACAATCGAGCCACGTACCAAGAGCAAAGAGCCGGCATATACCGTACATGCGTAAGTACGTAAGAAAAAGCCATGCGACTTGCAACAAATTGAAATGATGTATTATGCCGCAGGGGATTAACGCCCAACTAATAAATCTTTGCACAATAAATACATACGCAGGCGCTAAAGTGCTGGGTGTGGGTGTGGGTGGAAAGCGAATAGCGACAGTGTGAGCAGCGGGCAACGGACAGGACGAAATTATTTACTTATGTATAGCCTACATACATCAAGTAAACGCATTTTCGTTGCCATTTTTTCAATATGTTTGCCAAAGTTATTTCACGGTTTTTCATGCAATTTGTCTGATTTTTCTGTTCTTAGGTCAGACCGTGACCGACTGTCTGCCGTGCCATGCTGGGCATGAGCTATGGCATATACAAATGGCCAGGGTGGGCGTGAAGTGGCTTTGACTGCGCTATTGAACAGGCAGGCACATAGACAGACAGAGAGACTTACAGACAGCTAGGCAGTCAGTTTTGTAAATGCGTTGAAGTGCGTATACAATGGGCAACTTTATCTACAGCCATAAATTATGTGCGTAGACCCGTGCTTTTACTCTTTTTTATCGTCTATGTCTATGGGACTGACGGGCTGACTGTGTTTAGCATGAAATTTGTACAGTTACAAATAAAAGGTGGCCGGTTGTATAACTTGCAAGAAAGTAGAACATGACATACTTTTGCACAGGATTCGTTTTGCTACATTGCCGAATTTCCTGCATTTAAAGCGGATTTGTAAATGTTGAAATAAGAAAATTTTATAGCATACTTTTGCGCTGACACATACAGTATTTAAGCATGCATGCATAAAAATAGGATTTAGATTTAATCCTTTACTTTTTTTTTTTCGTTCTTTTTTCTGAAAAGTTAAAACGTATAGGCTTCATTTATATGGCAGCAAATTGCATGTCATCAAAAGATAAATATCCAATTAGATTTTGCAACTCATCAAACATGCAGCAAGTCAAAAGAGACAACAAACGCATGTCGCTCACTCACTCATTTACCCATTCACTCATTCACTCGGCCAACACGATTGAAGTCAAAATGTCAGCGCACAATATTTTTGCCCTGTATGAGAACAGTATGAGCACAATATATGGTACAAGAGTGTATTGTGTAAAAGCCGTTTGTGGCTTGCATTGTCGTGTTTGTTTTCGTTGTTATTGTAAACTGAATTGTTATTGTAACGCAATATAGACACTTTAACTATAACGACGATTTTTTTTCGGTTTCGTTTTTTTTTTGCTTTCTTTTAAGTGCTTTCAACAGCAGCGAAACCGACTTTATGCCACCTACAACCCACTTAGCCAGGCCACAACTGAACAATGACGTGTGCTGTCATCAAGTGCTGCCAAACGTAAAAAAACACGCTGAAAAATAATCGAAATGAAAAAGGAAAATGTCGAATGAACAGCAGCATCAACGTAGTAGTTATTTTTATATATATAAAAATAAATATTTATGCAGCATGTTTGTAGCCACATTGTATATTTGTATGTGTATCTGGGTGGCGCAGTAACTATAAAATTGAGAAAGGAAATCAAAGAGATGACAAACACTGTAAAGGCATTTTACTGCCTTCAGTGGATGTCAAGGCCTTTTATAGAATGGTATGCTCAAGCCAATAATCGATTCCTTTGAAATTTTTTTTGTCGGTAGCCAGATCTCCTCTTCGTATTAACGATCCCAAGAAAATTATCTATTGTACATGTGGTTCCAACATATTTAAATATGTTTTATTTTTTAAAATATTAAATAGTTTTTAAAATATTTGTTTTTTTCCCCCCTTTTTTTTTGCAATCATACTAAAGTGAGTAAGACGAAGTTGAATTCATTGAATTTTAAAATGTCGAACAAATTCATTTAAAAAAAATCTTTATCTACCAAGCCCAAGTCCATTAAGCCTTTTACCATGCACGTTGAAAACTGGAATGCATATTCGCATTTATCGTTTATCCCATCGTGTGTGCTTATGCAGTTTCGTGCCATTTCCATTTCCATTTCATTTTCAGCATCAGTTACTTTAGCTAAATCCGCTTTTCCCCTTTCGTCGTAAACATTTGACTGTTCGAGAGAACAATGCGAATAGCATTTGAAGTTAGCCAGTTGCGAATCGTTTGGAACGGTCGAGCCGCTCATTATCGCTCTGAACTCGTCTTCTGTCAAGTGATTCTTTTCCAGGCAGCTTTTTATGACATCATCAGTAGCTTTCATATAACACTGTAGGTATTTTATTAATTATATTAATTTAAAAAAAAAAAAAAACTAAGATTTGACAAGTTTTTTCTCACCTGCACCATTGTAATGCTTAATATTAGTAAAAACGGAAAGGATTTCAATACTCGCATGTTGTATGCCTGGATATTTCCACACCTACTGTTAGATTTTGCTGCTACTTTAATATATATATAGGAAAATATTTTTGATTGAAAAATATGTGTGGCGACATTGCAATCATTTTGTAAATTATCTTTGTTGAACTATATTATTAAATATTTTAAACATTTGCAGAAATTTATGATTAAAAATCACGATATTTGCTTCATATTCTTTACAAAGCTTATATTTATACCCTGTACCAAAAAATGGTAAAGGGTATATTAAAGTTGTGCAAATGTATGTAACAGGCAGAAGGAGGCGTGGCAGACCCCATAAAGTATATATATTCTTGATCAGCATCGAAAGGCGAGTCGATCTAGCCATGTCCGTCTGTCTGTCTGTCTGTCTGTTCGTCCGTATGAAGAAACGGATCTCGGAAACGGTTAGACCGACAACCACCAAATTTTGCACGAAGACTCTCTCAATTCATAGGCATAACAAGTTTATTTTTTTTTTTCGGTATTCGTCCTATAACATATAGCTGCCATAGGAACGATCGGATGAAAACACACATTTAGTAACAAAAACCCTTTTGTTTTTCAAGATATCTTCACAAAATTTTGGATTTCATAGTTTTAGCTAATGACCAATTACATATCTCAATATATTGTATATCAGTTTACTATATCATATAGCTGCCATAGGAAAGATCGGCTGAAAAACAACACTTACTGAGAAAAACTTTTTTTTTTATTAAGATATCGTTACCAAATTTCGGATTTGACAGTTTTAGGTAATATCCAATCATACTCCTGAATATGATAAATATCGGTTTACTATAACATATAGCTGCCATAGGAACGATCAGGCGAAAAATGGCTTTTACTAAAAAAAAATTTTTTTTTGTTTTGGATTGGGTACAGGGTTTTCTATAGTCGGTTACACCCGACTATTGCCCTGCCTTTCTAGTTTTTTATTGCTAATATTTGCCATACTTTAATTGATTTCATACCAATCTCTTGAATTTAAAAAAAAAAATTCTTTAATGTAACATGTACCTAAAATTACAATAAATGGTAATATGTGCGTGCGATTTAAACATTAAAGTTTGAATAAAATAGTTCGTAAACAAAATTATCAACTCAGTTGCTATATCTAAACAAAAAATGTCAATAATCGTATGACATAAAATATAAGTGCCTACAGCCTAATAACAGGTTGACAATATTTTGTATATGAACCATAAACTAATAAAACTTTTCATTACCCACATCAGATTGACAGTATGATCTAAAAAGCATCCTATGCAACTCAACAACTTGGCAACTTGTAGTTCAAATGCATTTGAAATGTAAATTTTGGTCTGTGTATTCAATGTAAATATAATAATTATATAATTGAAAGAAGAAAAATAATAAATCCACTTTTCCCCTTATAAACTAATTTTCTTATTTTAAATATTTGTACTTAACTTTTTTTAAATCATTCAGTAAAAAAAAGTACATAGATAATTTGTAAAACTAAGTTTAGTTAATGAAGTCGCTAGTGAGACCATGACTTGAATTGAAAGACTGTCAAGTAAATTAGAAACCGTGAAAACGAAATATTGTTTGAGGTTTTGTGTAAGTGATTAAACACTTTAATTTATTGAGTAAAGCATTAACGAAAAATAACAATGCCAAGTTTTAAAAATTATCAATAAAAAAATGTTCGCACTATGCCTGCTGACTGTTTTGCGTTAAATTGACAGCTAGTAATTTTTATATAAGTAAACAATTTACCACAACAAAAATATTGTTAACTTTCTTTTTGTTTTTGGTGAAAATTTCATTTATTGTTTCAGCAAAATTAATACAATTGTATTCAGAAATCATCCTTATTTAATAAGCCTAAATCCAATAAGCCATCGAGAATGCACGTAGCGATCAGATAACTGTACTCGCACATATCCATCTCATTATCATGTCTGTCAATGCAACTTTGCACCAGTTCCACTTCAATGTCCCCACTGACTATTTTGGCTACATTCAATTTTCCTTTATCAGTGAATGTGTTCATGCCTTTTAAATTACAATGTAAAAAGCATTTGTATGTAGTCTTTTCCTTCTCGCTGAGCACAACCGAGCCTTTTAGAATTCCTCTTAACTGCTGTATTTTAAATTGGTGCTCTTCAGTGCAACGCTCCATGATCGCGCTATCTGGGGTCCTAATACACTGTAAACAAAATTATGTCAATTTTTTTTCGTTTTTTTAACGAGCAATGACATACCTGCATGACTGCCATGCCCAGCAGTAATAGAAGCGGAATAAAATGTAGTGAATGCATTTAGTGTTGCAGTTTTGTTGAAATTACCAGATGTGCTCTTCGCACAATATGTTTATATATAGCACAGCAACGATTGCTACAGATTAAGTTATAATTTATTTTTTCACTACAATACATTTGTGCAGTTTAAATATGCAAACCATTTACTCACTAATTGCTTATCTTTTTTACGTTATAATCAAATATACAATTACATTTTTGTAAAACCTACAGAATTTATTATAATTTACTTTTAATAATTATTCTTAAATATTGCGACTTCCGTTTCGATCATATCAGGAAGCGGAAATTTTTTATTATCTCAGCTAAAATGACAATGGTAGCGGTCTTTATACGTATGATATAACAATTTGTGTTTTTTTGAAATATGCCAATAATTATTATATCACATAGTGGGCAACTGTGATCTGAACAAAATAATTGAAAATTATATGTTTGTTTTTAAAACAGTTTATTTTTTTAAATTATGTATTTTTTTTCCAAACAAAAGAAGTTTAATTTTATATATGAATCGTTTATTTCTAAGAAAAAAAAAAACAGCAAATGTTGTGGATTTCCGATTAGACATTTATGATCGTGTCAACTGGCAATGTATTCGAAGTTACTGAGTTTCAAAATCGCATTTTCCAACGCTACATTTTAAAGTCTGCCATAAAAAACTGTAAGGTCACCGTGCTTTATTGGTATGTGCTATAAAGCGGTATAGCAGGCATCAGACGCAGTGACGCAAAATGGCGCAGTGTGACGAGTAAGGCATGAAACGCCATGTTGTCTGACATTAGCAATCGCAATGGCAATATAATGCAATTAGGTTTAATTTTACGTGCCGAAATGCTCGGACATTTTTGCTTTGTTGTCGGTTTCTTGCTTTCTTCCACGTTATTTCTTTTTTTTCTAGGTAATTTTAAAATTCATTTTCCAACGCTTTGCTTTTCGTATTTTCTTTGATATTGCCGGAGAGTGTCAACAGGGCACATGTGCGGCACGTAGCCTTGAATTGTGCTTCGATGTTGCCTTAGACATGCCATAATTTCACTTTGATTATGTGGTTCGGTGCTCGATGCTGTGCCACATTATTGCCTAATTATTTCATGGCAATTGGACTTACTTAAGTCCAAGGCGTTACTTCACTACATTACACAACATTACTCTACACTATACTACACAACGGCCAGTTAAATGCGCAACTAAGCTCTTTTTCAAATTAACAGCGCTTAAAATATTTAATTAAGTTTGCAACAAATCTCACTTTTAGTGAAGACATTCAGGCCCCAACATAAAGTACACGCATTTCACAGTACGGAACAGCTGACAGCCTATTTAACATGGCCCCGAAAAAGGCGGCTACATGAATGAAAATTGTTTGAAATTGAATTTATGCATAAATTCGTAGAACCCCTTTTGCGCTTTTGTTTGTAATTAAATTAACTTGCTAATAGTGTGCAGATATGCAAAGCTGACGTTAGCATTGGCGTTTTCGTTTGCTTTTGCTCTTGCGTTAGCACGACAGTGAGCCTCGGGGGGTGTGTATCGGGTGTTGCATTGTATTTAAGCCTACAAAAGGTTAAAAGTTTAGTAAAAGTGGTCCGCAACATTTGCTGGGTGTGTGAGCTGGAGTGTAAGCGTACACAAAAGGGTCACCAATAAAGTAATTAGGCGTTCAGTGTCCGAAAAATTTGTTACATCAAAAGGACAGGACAGGCCAGAACAGGATAGCACAGAATGACAACGACAACGACAACGACAACGCCAACAACAACAACGACAATAACAGCAACGACAATGACGGGTAGAAGAACAACAACGACAACAACAATGTTCTCAGTAGAACGCACAATACACTTGGCAACAAGGACAAGCACATTGAGAACACAAAAGGCTTACATTGTGCGTTACTTGTTTCTCGTTTTTCGTTTTTCGCCTTTCGCTTAAATAAACTACACAAGCGTGTGACCTTTTGCACTGTGTGCGATCCGAGTGCGCTGTAAGTGTGTTTGCCAATACTCGTTGTGTCTTACTTTGTTATTTGCTTGCACAAAGACGACGCCTACGCTATGCGTTTCAATTAACGCAAGTAGGCACAAAAGTGCGCAAAATTGTTGCCAAATGAGCTGTTCTATAGCATTTAAGCTCGGCTGATAAGCAAAGCCAAAGCGGATGCTGCTTCCCCCTAAGCACAAGAATCACATTGCGTATACGTAATGTTTAAAAAATTTTAAAATGAAATATTTTCGTTTTTTCTGTTTGTTTTTTTTTTTTTTTTCAGTTGTTGTTTTTTTTTTACAATTACTGTATAGCAAACAAACGACTTTCATATACAAACACAAACTATCAAGATGCCACATGGCAGTTTTTCATGCCTTGTACAAAGCCAAATCAACTCATGCCCACACAAGCATAATCTGATAAGTAAAGCAAACTAACACGAAAGTGTCAGAGTGTTTTTCTTCCACTTGTTTTTTATGTGCGAGTTTTGTTAGAAAGGAAAAAAAAACAACAACAAAATTGTAAAAAATGAGAAAAAACAATATGTTTTTTTATTTTTTCATATAACCCATGCCAATAAGCGAAGTAAAGCAAAGCAAAGCAAGCGAGTTTTATATTATACGCTCGAAAGTGTTATCGCAGCTTAGAAAGTAAAACAAGAAAATCATAGAGAAAAAAAAAAAATAAGTAGAAAATATGTTTTTCTGCTTTTTATTGTTGTCTCTTCTTTTTGCCAACTTGTACTGGCGACACTTTGCCCCGTGTGGGAAAAATATGCAAAAGATATCACAGCAGCAGGCAGCGAATAGCAACTTAAAGCCACATTTTTAGCCAAGAATTGAAAGTGCTCAACACACAACAGCGTCAGTGCTTAAAAATGAAATACAAACTTCAAAGGCATTGTTGTAGGCCTGAAAATGTTGTCTGCCATGTCATAAATTCAAATATGATTTCTGTTGGTTTTCTTTTTTGTTTTTTTTTTTTTTTGACAATGTTAAAAAAAAACCAACAAAATAGCGACCAAATCAGGCAACGTCAACAAGGCATTTGGCTGCGATTCGCGTTGCTGAGTACTTAAAAATAAAAAAAAATGTTTTGACACATTCCGCGCATTATTGTGCAGACTAAAAATTACATTTAGTATCTCCACATTTGCGTGGGCCTTCGCAATTTTCTGTGCGCTCCTGCAGTGTCAGGCAAGGCAATGCTGTAGTGTACCAGGCTGGCAGCTGGCAATGGCTGGCTTGTGCTAGAAATGTTATCAAAAATTCAGCGACAGTAAAGCGTCTGAGTGCTGATTATTTGCCTATTAAAGCAATTATAAATCTAATTAAGTTGTGTGTATGCAAGCGATTGCAGCTGCAGATAAGACCAACGGCGGAACATAATTTAGGGCGCCTGTAGGCGTTCTCTTTTCGGCAGTTCCGTGGTAAAATGCTTTTGCATGTATGCGAAATTTAAAATTTAATCTGCATTTCGTTTTAAACATTAATTGGCGAACAAGTTAAAGAGAAAACAAAACTCAAATTGATGCATGACTGCAGCAAGCGTCGAAGAACGGCGCAAGACATATCAGCCGATGCAATTATTACGGCAATCAATCATGTGAGCCGCATGCATTGTGGTCAAGGCGAAGAAAAATTACGCAAACATTTTACTTTTCATATTGTTTAAAAATAAAACTTTAACTTGGCGTATGCGTAATGTGCGCTTAACACTGACAAATTGCGTATACGCAACTTATGCCATGCACCCGCCTGCCTGCCACTATTAAACTGTAATAACAAACATTATTTGCTCTTTTATTATGTTGCAATGATGGCACAATATATACAGGCACTAATACGCAATAAGCGCACGCCTAATTCCCTTGCTTGCCAACAAACATGATACGTTAATTATTCAGTCGCTGTATTTGCCAGCTTTATTGCTTTTTTACTTAAAATACTAACGGCAAACATGAAATATGCACATAAATTGCTGGCGTATGTGTAACGTAGTTCACTCTGTCCCATGCCCGGCTGCTGTGCGCACACGTACCGCTTATCAATTTGTTGTACGCTGCTTCGTTTTTTTTTTGGATAAATAATTTTTTCTTATTTCGGCTTTCAACTTGCATGTCATGCCGCTTGATTGGTTATGAGACCACACGCACGCCAAGCAGCTGAAGGACTTAGTAGATAAGATTATAGGTACAAAACAAAAACAAATACAACAAAGGCATTTTCATAGAGTGATAAGGCGTTGCAGCATACAAAACTTACGAAACATTTGTATCCGAATGCGTAAGCAAAGCCAAGCGACTGCTGTGCCTTGACTCCGTTAACCTTAAGAGCATCAGTTGTGTTGAAGAGCGCATGTAACAAATGTTAAAAAGTTTACACGTTAACAGTCACGTAGAATAGAAAGCTTTCTGTTGGCACGCTGTTAGCTGTATGCTAACAGTAATGTCCACTACCTGCTAACAGTGGCTGCAAGCTGTAGGTATGCCAAAGACTTTCCCCTACAAATGCAACATTCGCTTCAAACGCGTCTGTAGAATTTGTAAAGAAAACGTAACAGTGCCTTTCTCATTGCCTATTGGTGGCGCTGGACTGGCAGTTATTTTTGCAAAAGTTATGCCCTCTAAAAAATGGCAACCGAATTTGAACTATTGTATGTAACACAATCAGACATGCCTTCTTATTTCGTTCCCTTACAAAGCAATTTTAAAAATATGTTCCAATTACTGAACAGTTTATATAAACAATGCGAACGTTCAATATGCTAATAAAGAAAAAATTTCACATAATGAAAACTTCTAATATACATGGAAGCTGTAGATGTTAAAAGTTACCGACACTTCAATTTAAAGCAGTTCGACTATAAACTATTTATTACTGTTATTTATTAATATTGCTCTAATTATTATACTTTAAAAATCTGACAAATTTGTATCCGACTAATAAAGAAAAGGAAAAAGAAGAAAATTGTATACTGTGATTTAATAAGCCCCAACCACTTCACAAAATTTTTATGGAAAATTGTGAAACTTCTATAAAAAAGTCTAATGATTTATAAATTTCTTTTCTACCGCATTTAAAAATAAATTTACTTAAATGACATTCAATTACATAATATTATTAAAAACGATAAATAAGTGACGCGACAGAATGAAAGGGAACTTTGCATTGCATTCTTACAAAATTAATTTTGCTGTTGGAAATGGACTTTCCATTTAATTGCATAAATCGATTGTGCGATCTGCTGTACGATATGTGCAGATTTATGCAAAATGACACATGTCAATTAAAACTCTATAAATCATAATTTGTATGCACACAAAGACAACAACAACAAAACAGTAACAACAAAATTGAAAATAACGCACAGAAAAATGAATACATAATAATCAGCCTGCAATGATGGCAAAAGCAAATTAATATTGTTTTTGTTTGTTGTTGCTGCTACTGTTGTTGTTGCTGTAATTTTATATACAATATTGCTTTTAATTATTTACAACTTATGACGCTTGACATGCATTGCAAATAATGCACAGCGCAAACAAGATTTTTGCATACCGAGGACCAGGACATGCAAAATATGCAAGAGATACCTTCATTATGCTTGCAGCAAATTTTTTAATGGATAGTGAGGTTTGTGCACTTTTTCAATGAAACAGAAACAAATTAAACAGAAAAAAACATTCAATACATATGAACTGAAGAAAATGATTGTTACGCTGCAAAATGGCTCAAAAAAAAAAAAAAAAAAGTAATAATACAAAGTGTTGTCTCTTTGATATAAGCATGCTTACACACAGGCAATGTTATGGAAAATGTTATTCACTGTGCTAGCAGTCGAACGTGTGGGACAAAATCATTTTTTAATAATGACACATTTTATGTTTATTAAATTGCCAACCAGGCACTGAGCAGTGGGTAGTGAGTGGCTGGTGATGCCTGTCCTTGTGGATGTGTGTGAACCTGCATGCGTGCGTTTGCTTGTAGTGTTGCTTGCTATTAGTTCATGTTTCATTTGATTAAGCATTTGCTCTATGCATCGACGTTATATATGTGTGTGTGTGTGTTCATACATTGTATTTATTTATTTATGTTGTTGTGTTTTTTTTATTTACAAAATCATTCCATGTGATTTACCCAGAAGTTCATCGGTCAAGGCGTATTTGGTTAGGTCAGCACGCATGCACACACCCAAACAGCACATTTACGCACACAGGCACGCACACACATAACCCAGATACACACAGATGGCAGCTAGCACTTATAGCCTCCGAGCACACTGCCACATATATGAATAAATACTCATGTGTGTTGCGTTGTGCTGTGTGCGTATGTTCATTGTAACCAAATCAAGTGACCCGAAAACTAATTGATTGGAAAATAATGTTTCATGCGTTTATTGATTCATGCCGCAACGTTGCCACCTACGCAATTTGCTATGCCTTGGCTTGTTGTGTCTGTTTGACTTGGCAGCATTTTAAAGTTGTCGTCTATTGTTGCATAGCGCATGCATTGGCCTAGACTGGCATATGTTACTGTTATAAGTTGCACTTGCAGTTACAGTTAGCTGCATTTCGCAGTTTCATAATACACAAGAGAGTTTAGTGTGCATAAATTTTGACCAGAGGATTTATGTACAAGTGTTGGCGCGTGCTTTCACTTGTGCGCTCACACTTGCATATTCAATTTGCTGAACTCTGCGCAGCTGTGTGCAAACATCAAAAACCATTCAGTATATATTTACAGCCAAATATTAAAATAATAATGATAATAATGCGAATAATGATATGCTGTCGAGTGTTATTACATTAAATTTCAATTATTATCATTATTATACTTCCTACATGCTATTGAGTATCCTTACAGTTCAATCCTACTTTATCCTTTTTTTTTCCTTTTATTGGTTGTGTTTTGTTTTATTGAATTGTATTTGGGCAACTTTTATTTGTTTTCAATGCGCTTGAAAACACTCAGCATGGCTTTCTGCATAGTTGCAAAACAATTTGCTGTTTGTCGAACACAAATTTTCCATAAATTTATTGACTTTGGGCGCTTGTTTGCCAAGTGGCATTAAGCACACTCGATGGTGTGGCAGTTGTTGTTCTGCTTGAGCATTAGCCGATTTAACCCAAAAATAATGCGAAGCAAAATCAGTTTGGTCAAGCTTTAATTAAGATTTCATTGCACTAATGCAATTTTGTATATATGCATTAACACACAACTCATATGCGATAAATTCACTTGACAAAACTCTACGATTTAGTTTAGCATTTGTTGTAGATAAACCAAGGCAAACTCGACATAAGCAGCTGCTTAAGTAAAATCAAAGATATGCGCAAATGCATGTGTTACGTTTGAAATAATAACAAATTATTTTAAAATATGCAAAACTGCATGGATTAATTCTTTTACTGAATAAAGTCAGATACAGCTTAGTTAAGCAAGAAAAATAAACAAATTCTTTAACTTAGTCTAGTAATTCACGAATGCTTATATGCATAATTGATTTCGTAAAATTACTTTTTAAAAAAAAAAGTCATACCATACTACTGCTACAACATTTTTGAAATAAGTCAACACACATATGCATTTTTTTGCAACTCTATGAAACTCCCTACATTATGCCATTGAATATGCTACCTTTGCACAAAACTGTGAGTTCCTTAACAAATTAAGAACGCCCAATTTCAACGGGAGTATGCACTTTTTCTCAAATTTTAAAGTCTCTCACGTGTTTACGTTACACAATTATATGAGATACTTCAATGTGTCGAGTAGGAAGCAGCTGTCGGCTGCCCCCGTAGGCAGCCTTTGTGCTGCGTATTAATTATAAGATACCTGTCATATTATACGCTGAGTTTTACGCATAGAACAGAGCTGACTGTAAACAACACCAACGCGGAGGCCTTTGTCTAACTGCCAGAACCGCAAGCCACATATCCTTTTGAGTGTCATTTGTTAGGCTAACAAAAATTCCAATGAAATTAAGTGCATAAAAACGCGTAGGCGTTAATGCGTCAAGGCGCAAAGAGTTAATGGGCCTCGAAATGAGTTGCACTCACATGGAAATTCAAAGCAATTTACTTTTTTATTTGCCTTAAATCTAGCGAGACAAGATAAAAAGCAAAACAAAAACAAGAAAGAAAAACGAAAACAAAAAAGTAAAGCGGCGCAACAAAACAATTTACACAGAATACAAACTTGTACTAATTAAATTAAACGCAGTAAAATACACCGTCATACACACATACTCACACACATAGAACGCTACATAAAAAATTGTATACAGTGGCGCTTAAAAAGATACGCACAGCCAGCGCATGCGTGGAGTGGGGGCAGCACTTTGCCTAGATACGACCATTAAAAACAGACATATGTCAAAGAAATTAAAATTAAAGCGCATAAATGCGAGACAGCCACGCTGGCAGTGCCGAAGTCGACTCTCGACTATCACTGCCGCGTGCGCGGTCTATTGCGTGTGGTGTACGGTGTGCGGTGTGTGGTGAGTGGGGTGTGCCATGTGTTTCGTTGCTGCTGCTCATTTGTTAATTATACACAAAGGATGCCTGCGCACTTTATGAGTTGGTAAATAGTTAAATTGACTGCTCGCTGTTGTATATTCGCATGACGAAGTCAACGCTGCCGCTGCCGCTGCTTAGAGCAACTGCAAGCCAGGCAACAATACTTAACAACTTTCTGATAGTTTTTCCCTTATTTTTTGTTCTTTTTTTTTTTTTTTTTTTTGTATAGAAAAGTTTTGGACTTTACTTCTCGTAAGCAATGAAAAAAAGACCAAGTGTAGCGCAACTGTAGCTGCAAAGAGATATGCGTGCCATTATGCCGCAAGGCGCCTGTAAAACTCAGCAAAATAACATGCGAGCATACGACAGAACTCGCATAAGCATCAAGCATCAAATAATAACTGCGCAAAATAGCTTCTTAACTTTTTTTCTCTATTTATTTTTATGTTGTTTATGTTGTTGTTGTTGTTGCTACTCTACGTTGCGTTGGCAATATTGAAATATGCATTAAAAATAATTTTGTAATTAAAGTTTTAGACACAAAGACCCTTGCAAAGCTAGACAGACAGCTGCAGAGAGATATAGAGATATAGACATACAGACAGACAGACAGACACCTACACAGACAGTCTACTGTGCTGGCGCTGCTGTCAGCCAGCGATACAGTTTCAGTTACAGTTACAGCTATAGTTACAGTTAAATTTAGATTTGCATTTGTCTATAGACACGCGCGTATGCGTAGCTATGCGTTACTTTTGTTCTATTATAAAAGCCAAAAAACTTTGTTTGCCCATAATAATGCGCCGCTGGTTATGCTTTGCATACATCTACGTAACATATACGTAATTCACGCACTCAGCCATGCATAAGCTCAGGCGCTCGCACACTCGCACACATGCTCATTTACTCAATATCTCATTCATGCATTCATGGCAAATTCTGTCAGTCATTACTATGGCTGTTATGCCATTTTCATTTTATTTTTAGTTAGATTGTTTGAAAACTTGTCTTATCGGCGAAATTTTTGCCTAGCTGCCGAAAATGTTAATATTTGCTGAGTTTTGCAGTTTGAGAATTGCTTGAGCGTATTTTGCTATGTAAATATGGCGTCTACCGCATAAAATGGTAATTATAAAACTACCCACACACACAGCAGCAGCTTTGTTATGCATGTGGCTGTGTATGTGTGTGCGTGTCAATTTTCCGCCAGCAACGCAGATTTTCATATTTTCCATGCATGTCGAACAATTGTTACTTAAATAAGATTGTATCTAAATGTTGTTGCTTTTTGCCATTTGCTGCTGCTGCTGCTGCTGCCACTTCCATTGCTGTAGTATATACTTGTGTATATGTGTGAGCGAGTGTGGATGTGTGACTGTAACCTCCTCAACTCTTTAACATGCCAACTAACGCGAGTTGCCAACATTTTCGCCTGCAATGTTCTCCGCATGCGAGTTGTTTAATAATCCTCTGTATATGTTGCAATATTTTAATGGCTTTTCTTCCATTTCGCCCCAAACCAAAAACGCAATGAGCGTACAACAAAGCAGAAAACGAGAAAAAAGAGCAAAAAATAAGAAATTAGAAATTCGAGCGTCGGGCATGAAAACAAATAGTTTGTGGCTTTTGTTGGCAATTTCATCTGCGCTTTGTCAATTTGTTTAATTTTATGACTTTCGTTGTTGGCTTCTCGTAATCTACTCAGCCATGTCATCACTGGCGTTATTATTGTTGTTGTTTTCATTGCTGTTTTGGTTTTTGTTGTTGTTGTTATTTTTGCCATTATTTTTGTTTTTTGTGTTAATTATAAACTTGAATTTGCGTATGATAAAGTTGCTTATTTGTTGTGTAAGCTGCAATAAGCAGCAGAGTCAAACAATACTCTTGCTATATTATTATTATTTTGCCTTAATAGATTAAAAGATTTTGCTAAATGCCTTCTAGCTGCGCAGCTTGGTTGCTGTCGTTGGCCCATGCAGCAGGAAGGCTTCATATACACAATATAAAACAGGCAAATGCAGCTGAAACTTTTGATGCCATTACTATTATACATAAGACAATTCGCAAAAGGCAAGAAAATATATGTTTGTTGTATTTGCTGAATGTTCTTCTAAGTATCTTATATAATTACTAAGCGAATTGGCAAGAAGTATTACACATACACCTTGCCTTGCCTTGCATTTAAATAAATACCTGATAACTCTTTCATAATATTTCTTAGTTTCAAAAAACAAATAAAGGAACAGTAACAGTGAAGTGACCACTTACCTATTATGTAGATCTGTCGTATTGTTAGCTGTGATTTCCAAATATTTTTCACATCACCCTAAATTGAAATAACTTCAGCAGAAATGAGTTTCCGTTAGCAGCAAATGCTAATGGCTACTGAGGCATTAAGTTAAATTAAATTAATTTATTCTATTTATAAGCATACACTCTCGTTCTTAAGCTTATAGTGAGCAAAATAAAGTAAATTTTTCATTTAATTTATTTTATATAATTTTTTCTTTCATTACACATTTTGTACAGCTTCAAAAATTTTTCAAATTTCGCATAATTTTTTCCAACTAACTTACCGAGTAAGTTATACAATGAGTTAAGCACAATAATCACTTAATGTGCTGCATAAATTCAGGAATTCTTAAATAATTATGCTGCTTATGTATACTCGCATGAGCAGGTGTGAACTGCGCAATAAATCACAATTTAAAATATCACTCTCTTAGCCAAAACAATTAATATTTATTTCCATACATATTATTTACAATATTTTTATATCTTCTCACCATTCCGAAAATGTTTATCGCCTGTGTAAGTAAATTATCAAAGTGTTTTATTTTCAAAAACAATCAACGTTTACTTAGGCTGCACCCGCAAACCCCTTGCCAATCGTGACTGTTACACAATTAATTGCTACAATTTTCCTTTGTTTAGCACTTAGAAAATAATAATAAAAAAAACATCTGTTAAAAAGCCATTTTAATTGCATTAACGAGTTCATTCAAGGACAAAAGTAATTTAATACATATTTTTATTTCTACATTTAAATGTCACAAATAAAATAAATATGATAACTGCAGCAGGGGCAGCCAACACAAGTGATTGCACATTTAACATTTTAAATAAACAAAACTGACATATGTAGCTACACACATAGCAACATCAATGACAACATGCATAACAGCAACAACAACACAGCAGAAACAAGCATGTACCATATAAAGCAACAAATAATATATTAAATTAATAAATATCTTTTACATGAATCTCTGCTATAGTTTATACACTTGTAGATATTTTCTACTTGATGCTGCTGCTGCTTCGTTTGTTATGTTGGCTGTTGTAGTTGCTTTTGTTGTTGTAGTTGTTATCGCACGCCTGCCTCTGTTACTACTCTACACATTGCTGTTGCTGTTGTTGTTGTTATTGTTGTTGTTGTTATTAAGAAATAATCTACTTGTAAGATCTTAATTAAAGTTATTATAAATATGTATTTGCGTCTGCCTGTGCACATGAAAGTGGAACAGTTTGTCTGTTTCAGCGCTTGTTGCCCTCATGCCCGCTGCTGCTGTTGTTGTTGCTGTTGTTCTTGTGATTTCTTGTTAATATTGATGTTGTTGTTGTTGATGTTTTTGTTGTTTTTGTTGTTAATGGCAACGAGTTGCTGCGCAGCTGTTTACATTTTCGCACTTTATGATTGTTTTAACTCGAAGTTTGCCTCCCGCAACAAGCCCATACTCACATGCAAAACCCTTTATCGCTTACACCCCACACATTCACACCCACATCCACACTCACACTGACACGCACTCTGGTGCTCTGCGGAGTGTGCCACGCTCAATAAGATTTCACAGGATATGGGCTACGTAAAAGGCGTTGTACATACATAACAAGATAAAAACGCTGACATTCGACATTACGAGTTATAGCTGCTCTTCCTCTTGTTGTTGGTATTGTAGTTGCTTATGTTTTTGTTGTTTGTGTTATTGCACATAAATCTCATTTTGCCTTTGCTCACTTTTATGTTTGAGATAAATTTTAATTGAGTTTATCTTAGCTGCCTGGGGGATCATCATCTGCTGCTTTGTGCTGCTCTTGCTGCTTCTGCTCTTACCGTTTTGTGTTTGCAACGTACATTTGTGGTGTTATTTTCGTTGCTTTAATGAATCGAAGGTTAAGTGGTATTAATTCTTTTTTATTACTACAAGCTACTTTGCATTGCTCCAAGCAGCGTAAATGCTTCTGCTGCTGCCAGGTACTCTTCTGTGTGATCTACTCGCAAAGCGTCTGGCCTGAAGGTTTCATTAAGAAGTGAGCTCGGCATAGGCTTAGCAACTGACAGCGACGAAAACATGTTGAATATTTAATTAAAATCACTCGGTCTAAGTACACCTACAAGTAAACAAAAAAAAAAAATAAATATAAATTCTATACAAAAAAGGCAAGCTTTGACTGTGACGCCTGCAAAGGTGCACATATATGTTGTTTTTAACGCATGGCTTAGATAAATAATACTTGAGACAATTTCTCAAATTTTCGACTGTTACATAAGAATCAAGAACACAATAGGAGCCCTGAAAACAAGTGTGTTAAGGTCTGTAAACACAATTTAGAAGATTCTCTCAGAAGTCAAGAAGAGTAAAGTTGTCGTTTCAAAATGAACCTGCATGCAGCCTCTTCATACAATTCCAATAAGGATTATTAAGCTTGAGCAAGACTTCTTGGTCTTAATAGTTGATTTTATCAGTGACTAAAAAAAAATAAAGAGTTCTTGAGTCAAAAAATTGATCTGTTTATTTAAGAAATAATCTATCGATTTCTTAAGAAATTGGTTCTGGATCATTAGTTACTTTCTATAGAACTCAGAATACTGCATGTCTGTTCAAGAATAACTCTGCCAAGCTACAACACCCCAAACGACCTAAGTTGATGAACACGCCACTATTCCTAACAATGCCTTTAAACTAATTATTTAAATGTAATTTAACTTGCGCAGCTTCCTTGTGAAAATGCACGGCAGCGAGGACATTATGTTGAGCCTTCAACTCAACGCTAGCGCATTTCCGCTTGCCACCAAAGCGAATTGAAAAAGTTTTGTTATTTTCCAAAATTAATGAAATAAATTAAAAACTGTCAGGAACGTAAGTTTATATTAAAAGTGATGATAAAATGGCATAAGAAAAATATGCTTAAGCAGTTCGTTCAACACCCGCGCAGCCACCCTCGCAGCTAAATGGATTCCGATGGCAGCTCTGCTGCGCCAACTCACAACTAGTTAAGTTGAGTAAGTAGCGTCTAAAAGGCGACTGAAGCGAGTCAAGCAGCGACGAGCTGACTTGCATTGAGTTGCTTGGCTTGGCGTGGCTTGGCATGGCGTTGACTTGACTTGATTTTGCTATTTCTGAGCGTGCGTTTGAAGGCGCGCGCGAAAAACTACTTTAACAACTAAGAAATCGGATTAAAAGCTGTAGTAAAAAAAAAAAAATAAGAAGAACCGCTGCAAACGCGAAGAAATGCGCTTAAACAATGTTTCATAAAAAAAATGAAAAAAAAAAAAGAAAATTATAAAAAACAAAATACTGTGAAGAAAAACAAATACGTATGGTGACTTTTTTTGCATCGTCTTAATAAAGAAAATCCTGCTAATATACACGCGAAGTTGTTGTTCCGCCAGTTCAACCGAGTTCATGCAGCACATTGAAATTTTGTATAGTAGAGTCGATATAAACATTCGAGTAATAAACGTAATGAAAGCATCGATGTATTGCTGTTCTCGCTAGCAATAAAGAAAGCCTTTTGCATGCGGACATCTGTGTTATATGTGGCTTTGCGTAAATATAATGTCTGAAATCACATTAGGCTTGCTTTTTTATGCGCAACTAAACCGCCTTTGTCTGCTATTAAGACAGTAAAAGCTATACAAATAGTAGACGCAAACAATGCTAAGCTGACGCAGAAGTAGACACAGCAGCAGACGCCATGAACATAACATAAGTAAGGTATCACTCGCACAATAAATAACTTAAGGTCCAACGAGTAAGCAATAAAACATATTTCAAGTGCCACCCACAATTTTGTGTCTTCTCATAAAAATGTTTATAAAAACATAGACAGAAAACCAACAATCACATAAAATAAAATAAAAAAAAAAAACAAAATAAAGCAAATTGAAAAAAAAAAAACACAAAACCAAGAACTATGCACAGACGTAACAACTATTTCACATAGGAGCGGACCTACACATGTGCGAACGCCAACCGAAGCAACAGAAGCAACAAAAGCGAAACGAAAGGCATATAAAACATTTATTTGTTTTTGTCGGAAATGCTCAGTGCGTACCATAATAAATACTTAATCCCAAACAAAAGAATATTAAAACAATGAATGGAACTGCTAAAGAGCGTAGTAAAACATAACAGAAACGTATACAAAAACAAACGTTAAGCAACAACAACAACAAAACAAGAAAACAAATATTATAATATACACAAAGTGGTTGACGGGGCGGGCAACGTTTTTGTTATAAAAAAAAAAAAAAAGTGGAAAAAAAATTGTAAAAAATGTGCAACTGAACCGCAACGAAAAAGTGTTTTTCTCCCTCCATGTGAGTTGCGTTGTGCACAACAAAAGAACTTTTGAAATGTAAAATGAACTTGCTTTTCATGCTTTTTAAACATTCATACAATCGCACAAATGCAAATGCAGCAGAGCTTAGTGTAAGTGGGCCTGGCAGCCGGCGGCGGGGAGCAGGGCGCAGACAGCAAAACATATGAGTAAGAGCATTACTGTGTGACTGTGTGACGATGTGTTAGCCAGCTTGATGAGAGTCCAAGTCTTATAGGGAACTTCTTCTTGTGGCAGCCATTTAAGCTCTGCGTGTAAGTTTCTGCAGCCGCCCACACACTCACACGTACACAACTTCACAACTGCACATGCAGGCAGTCACCACCTACAGCCGGCAGCTGCTTGTGCCAGCACAGACACAGCTTAGCACTGTCGGCACTGGCAGCAAAAACAATGCAGCAGCCTGAGCCAACTCCAAGGCAAGCACAGGAAGCTAAGCAGGAAGCGACGCAGGATGCGTGAGCTATATAAGGAGGAATCTGGTTTACAATATTTTTAGCAGCTTTGCTTCCTTATTTTTTTATCTGGTTTTTTTTTTTTTCATTTTTTTATTGTGGATTTGTTTTTTGGTTCTTCTCTTGGCACTTGCATAAATCTCCGATTCTCCTTCGCACTTGTTTGTTTGTTTATTTGTTTTGTTTATTTGAACTACAGCAAGTTATGTGGTAGATTTTTGTCTGTTTGCTTTAGCTCTGCTCTAATGAGGTTTTCTTATACTGTCGAGTGGTCGAGAGGACCGGCAATTAGCATTCGAGGCGTTTTATGTGCATTGTTGTGGATAGTTTTTGTGGCAATGAAAGCATAAATCGCTTGCAATGCATGCGCACTATTGCCATAGCTCAGAAATAGTTCGAATGAAAGCAAAATCCTGGCAATTAATAAAAGGGAAAACAGAATACCACTCCATATTTTTATTGATAGCGCAAAACGATTTAAATACTCTACTGTATTGTTTAAGATGCATATTGATTATTTAAAAATTTCAAGTTCTGCTAACTAAGAATAGTTGTATCACTTACATGAGGTTATGTAATCGTGTTCAGTAAAATTTATTTACAGTAAAGTTTATCCAATTGTGACAAATTTTCAATTTATCGTCTGCATTTTGGAACCAACTTACACTTCAGCATATCTAAGGCCAGCAACAAATACTTCTTATAGAGCACGAGCGATGTAAGACAATGCACTGACTGATCACTTTCAGTGTAGCTGTCAGAGAGACACTCTATAAACTTCAGACAATTGCATTTGCATACACATAACCTATCTATATCAGGCGGCTACAATGAGTCAGCGCACCAAGCAGTTATGCAAGCACTCAAGTGAACTTAACCTTCATCGACTGAAAGCAATTTGCAGCAATGCATTCTACAAGCATCTCAAATTACAGGCAAGACTGGCAGCAGCAAAATAATTCTCCTATACATATATTGTACAGACATTTGCGCACTCCAGCCATGCATGGCAATAACAATGAATCGAATAGAATTTTTGCAAGTCATATCCTGCGCCTTGGCTATATGCGGATTGCATTGTGCATTGTGTATTGTGCATGTATTGTTTACGCTCAAAAGATACAAAAAGGCATAAATTCTTTGCTGGCAGGCTTGACAAGTAATTTAAATATGTCCTTCGGCTGTTGTGTTACATGGTTTTGGACTCTGCATGACTGTGTGTAGCATTTGCATCCATTTGAAAAATGAACAAAAATAATAACATGCGTGTGTGTATATAGACATGCATGTAAATGTGGGTGTACCGTGTGTATCTGCATGTTTGCCTCTGCGCAAAAACAATTGTTGCCATGGCAAATTGTTTTCCTGTCGACATACACATAACGATAAAAATCGAAATTAATTAATTTAAAATTTGCCAAACTGCCGACATTTGCAAATGCGCAGGCCCGCACAAGTGTCCGCGCCAACAACTTCAGTCAAATTGACTTCACTTTGCTCTTTCTCTCCTCTACACTCCACTCCACTCCTCTCCATTCCATTGCACCCGTTTCAACCCAGCAACGATAGGCATGTCAAACGTGCTGAATTTTTGTTATGCTTACACCGAACCTTGACTCGACGTGCTGCAGCTCGTCTTGACTGCTTCAATGAGACTTAAGCCCGCCGGCAGCTGACTGCATTCTTGTTGACATGCCTGTGCCCGGATTGCACGCGCATTGTGATCGCTTTGCAGCTGCCTAGACGCGGGGCCTGGGCCCATTATAATAGAAATGCTACTGAGGCATGTGATTTGGCATACTCGCATTGCGGGCTTCGTGTGTTTAGCAGCAGCACTTTAAAATTAATTAGAGAACTCGGCTGTGCTCGTGTGTACGTGCAATAAGCAAAATGAAGTGCATTACGAGAAATTACATTGCCAAAGACGGATTCAAGCGTGAAATCGACTTGAGTGCAGCGTTACTGCAGTGCAATGTGGCGAGGGTGCGCATACCAAACGTTGCATTTGCTGTAAGTAAACAAAGCATCTCGATATGTTCGTTTATTCTCGCACATTCGCCAAAGCCAAGTTGCTTAGAGCGTTAAGCTCGCTATGTTTTATGATTATTGTTGTATTATTTATAATTCTGCTTCACTTTGAGCTATTTCATGTTTCGACAGATTTTCATATAATTATATTTCTCACCATATACTGATCTAAGTCTGATGACTGACAACCAGAGATCCAATATCAAATTTAGCTTAAAGCTTACATTAAAAAAAGAACTGTCGATGGCATATAAATTTTTTGGCTTTGCATATTCGGAACTAAATATATCTATAAAAATCGTCATAATGCTATTTAAACAAAATTCATCCAAATTTTTGGAATCTTTTAAAGTCTAACTTGTTTAATTTTTCATGATATTTGAAGGGGCAATTAGCATTCCCGATTTATACATTATGGTTGCTTCAAGATTTTTTAACATCTGTCATATAATATCATTTCGGGGTTCTCAACTTGCATGCTAAATTTCTTGCAATTTGCATAATAAACAATTCATTAACTAATTGAAGCCATAGTTATAACTTTCAACGTAGCTAATATCTTATATACGTACTTAAGCTGTGGCGTCGTAAATATTCATATCGTATATCCAATATCGTTAATCGAATTGCTATTCAAAACTTTTAAAGTAAGTCCTTCGCAGCAGGCGCACTTGCACTTGCCCACACATGCTCATCTCATTATCATGCGCATCGTATGTAATATTATAAGCTTCATAACGTGCTAAAATACTTGCATCTTCGCCTGCGCATCTGCATAAACGCGTTATTTAATGAAATTGTGTAATTATCCATTAAGCGTGTATTGCATTTACATGCATGCCTACTCGTACATACACACACATGCACACATGTAAATGGCACAGGCTGCTAAGTAGAGTGCAAGCAGGCGGCGCTGCAGCAACAAACAAGCAAGCTTACAAATAAACAAACAAACGAACGTATGTACAAGCTGACAAACAAACAAGGCAACACGCATCAGGCTGCGATTACGTTTACTCGCACCCATAAACTTCGAGCGGCAATGTTAAGGCGAAAAACAACGCGTATCAAGTGCAAAGCAAAGTTTGTCGGCAATACAACGCCAAGCAGCAACACAAACAACAATACAAGCAGCAGCAGCAGCATCAGCAGCAAATGAGCAACAGCAGCCAGCCTAGGCAGAGGCAAAGCCAATGCAAAGACAATGGCAAGGCATGGCAAAGGCAAAAGCAAAAGTGTAGGCAAAGGCAGAAGCAGCAGCAGAAGTCAGAGCCAACGTCGTCGCTGGCAAAGTAGCTAAAGTGCAAAAATGTTTGCATATATTTTGGCGCTGAAGCTAGTTTGGCATGAAATTTTAATTAGTTTGTAAGTAAATTCTCTAGTTTTTTTTTTTTATTTTTATTTTGTGTTTGTATTTTGTTTAATACGTATGTGTGTCTCGCTTTGCTCGCTTATGGATAGCGACAACATGGCGTATGTGTGTTTATTCACGAGCAACATGTTAATTTAGCTTAAGCAGCTCGTTTGTACGTGGTGAGACAGATTGGACAGGTATGTTGTCATGTTCGCTGTTTGCACTAATCAGCTGAAGTTGTTCTTTTTATCTCTCTCTCTCCCTTTTTTTTTTTTTTTTACGTAAGCCGAATTGTTTTGTCTAAATTAAGCAGTCAGGGCATCAAAGTAATTAGTGTTGAATTACACACGTTAATATAATCGAAATAACTTTGTGGAATACACATCAACACACACATGAAATATAAGATTATGATAAGCTCTGCTGCTGTGCACAGTAATTAACTGTATAGGAAATAAACATAATAATTAATAAGTAAATTCAATTAGATATTGAAGCTATGAGCTATCTTACTATTTTGACAAGGACTCAATTATGTAAAGACTCCTGCATGTGTTTTAAAGCACTGTGCTAGCGCTTTACTTCTTCCTCTTCGTAAGTTGTTCAATTTATTGCCTACGACCTTTTCTTTTCCTATTGTATGGAAAGAATCCTACATTTTGCCTCTTCATAAAAAAGGTAGTAAAAGGGATATTTCAAACTACCGAGGTATTGCTAAGCTATGCGCAATACCAAAGTTGCTGGAACATATAATTACTGACCAGCTTCAGCATTATATTATTCCGAATTTGAGTATATCTCAACATGGCTTCTGTAAAAAACGTTCAACAGTTACCAATCTTTTGGAGTTCACTTCACTTGTTTCCAGTGGATTTGCCCGTTGTTGTCAGACAGATGTTATTTATACTGATTTCTGTAAAGCATTTGATAGTGTTTGCCATTCGTTGCTTCTTACCAAATTAGATAGATTTGGCTTTTCGCCTAAACTTGTAAGGTGGATTGATAGTTATTTAAGAGGTAGGTCTCAAAAAGTTTTATTTAATGGCTGTGTTTCTAAAAATATTAATGTCCATTCTGGTGTCCCTCAGGGCAGCCACTTAGGTCCTTTGCTTTTTAATATTTTCATAAATGACCTTCCATCGGTTATTAAGCATTCTCATGTGCTTATGTTTGCTGATGATGTAAAACTTTGTTTTACTCTAGATTCCTTTCTTCATCAGAAACTTCTTCAAGAAGACCTCGACCAACTTTCAAAGTGGTGTAAGGATAACTTTCTATACCTTAATTGTGAAAAGTGTAAAGTAATGTCTTTCACTCGTAGCAAACCTAGGTTGTATTCCTACACCTTAAACGGTTCTACTTTAGCACGTGTTTATGAATTTAACGACTTAGGTGTTTTGATGAGCCCGAAACTTAACTTTAGTTTTCACATTCTCATGACCACTAATAAAGCTAGAGGTGTTCTTGGCTTTATTAAGAGATGGTCTAAAGAATTTAATGATCCGTATACCACCAAACAGCTTTTCATTTCTTTGGTTCGTCCGATTTTAGAATATGCTTCATGTGTTTGGAATCCCCAACTCACAACATATTCTGACCGAATTGAATCTGTCCAAAAACAATTTTTGCTTTTTGCGTTGCGTGGATTAAACTGGAATTCTGCGATTCGCCTTCCTTCATACCATTCCCGCCTTAAATTGATTAATCTTCCTACTTTAGCTAGTCGGAGATCCGTGTTAGGTATTCTTTTTCTTCATAACCTGATAAACGGCAATGTCAATTCTCCTTATCTTCTTGGAAAAATTAACTTTAACGTGCCTTCGCGTTCAACAAGATATTATTTGCCCTTTAGACTAAACACTGCACGATCATCTTTCCTATTGCATGATCCCTTTAATGTTATGTGTTTGGCTTATAACTCGAACTATCATTTATTTTCTAACATAGCCTCTTCCCACACTTTAAAATCTCTTCTTACTTGTAGTTTTAATGTAATTACATAGAATTAGACACTTATTTTAATTTAGACTACTAATAGTCGTATTAATTTTAATTTAGTTTGTTTCATTTTTGTAATTAGTGTTTTTTAATCTATAAGTAAATATTTGTTAAGTAGATAAAGCAGCTGTTGACCATCTGGTCGTAGCTGTGGAACAGACACTAGGTCTGGTTTCGTAAGTCCTCTTGCTTGGTAGTGCGCTACCACAACGTCTGCGAAAAAAAAAAAAAATAAATAAATAACATGGATTAAACTTTTAGTATAAACTGTACGAGTATGCATGTGAAAAATAATCTGGCTCTATATGCCCTAATATTGACGAATAGCAGCATTTAATTAAAAGTTAAATATGGAAAGCAAGAATAATGTCAATTGCTTTGAAAATTCTAAAACAGGGAACAAAAGCCACTCCAAATATATGAGGTCAACGATGTAGTAAGTTAAAAGCGACATGTGCCTGCAAAAAACTTTTATCCTAATAAAAATCTACGTTTGCGCAGTTACCAGAGTCATTAACCACTTAACAAATTCTATCAAACTGAGTTTTGTTTTTGCTTTGGTTTTTTTCTTGTTAAAAAATGTCTATAATGAATGCCAATGTACTTAGCAGGCCAAGCTAATTGCAGATAAATGAAATAATTGGCATAGCCACTTTTTATGTGGCACAAATAAGTGAACAGCAAAGAATGTTTTTCATTCCCAGGCAACTAAAAAATAAAAATACAGAATATGCTGTGTGGGACACAAGTGCAGAAGATAGTGACAGTTACTGAGACTGATTCTGAGTCTGTGCAGGAGCGTTCAAAGAAAATTACTTAAGCTACCGACGAAGACGATTACACGTTATTGTAAATTAATTGTCCGACAATTTCGGCTAACAACGACTAAACAAAACCAAGTCGTGAGTGTGCGTATGTTTGTGCTGTGAGTGATTTGGTTGGCCAGAAACATGAAAGCAATCAAGGCATGGCTGGAATTCAAATAACGGCAACAACATGAACGCATGGAAGCACTTTGCCCACCACGGCTGGCCCTAAAACAACGAACACGCTGAGCAAGACGTTGACGACAATGATGACGTTGACGACAGCGTTGTTAATGTCATGTTGTTTGTGTGGGCGATGTTGTTGCTGCTACTATGTTGTCGACGGTGATGTTGCTGGCCATGTAACATGTTCATTTGTGCATAGCATAAGACAATGCACAGCCATATAGTTGCCCTAATTGACCACAAAGTAGTTTGTGCCACTGTATTTGGAATCGATGGCACTGAGAGCAAGCCAAAGCAGATCGACAGAGTGCGGGAGCAGGTTAGAAGGCAAGCGTGTAAAAGAAGCGCAGATAGGTTTGTCTGTGCCGATGTTGGGTAGCTTGCATGCATTGTTTTGTAGATTGTGCCTTGCTTTAAGATTATTGGCGGAAAATTTAAAACTGCAACTACAATTGCTGCTGCAGCTGCTTAAGAACAGCCGTAAAAAACTGGGCGCCAAGCTTGCTTAGTGCCAAACCGAAGGCAGGTCATAAGTCCTTTTGGCATTAAATGCATTACCAAAAAAAAAAAAAAGGAATGGAGAAAAAAATAGGAAATCCACTAAACTGCTGACAGCTACAAGCCGCAAAAGAAGTTGTAAAAGAAGTTGCTGTTGAATGGCTGCCAAAAACGCAATCACAGTTATGAGTTACTTAGCGTCTTAAGACAAGCGCCGGGACAAATGCAAGCTTAGTATTAATTATAATATCGAATTGGATTTGGTGTAGCTGCTGCTGCCAAATAGCAAAAAACCAAAAACCAAAAAAAAAAAAAAAAAAAACCAAAAAACAAAACAAAATAGAAAAAGAAATCAACAAAATGAAAAAAAATAAATGCAAAAGTATAATCATACAAATGCGGCATTTGTGTGCACATGAATTAATTGTGGGGCTTTTTTGGTTTTCTGCGCTAATAAATTAATGCGCGCAGCCTTGTGGCTGAGGCAGCAGTAGCGGCAACAGCGGCGGCCATGGCGGCAGTGGCAGCGATTTACTGCTGCTGATTTAGCCACGCGTATTTTTGTGTGGCATGTATTTGCTTTGCTTGCTCGCATGCTGGCGTAATTTTTTACATGTCAGCTTATTTGATTTGTGTTTTAGTAATTTATTACATTTAGTCTTTTCGATATGTATGCTATGGCTTATTAAGTTGTGCGGATTTATTAGCTCAGCGATAGGCCATGGTGCGTATGCGTAATAATTAGCAATGAACGCTGGCAATATTAACAGTGCTTTTCATAATTGAAAGCAACGACAAAATACGTTAGCAAGAGCCACATTTACCAAATATCTACAAGCAAATAAACCAACCAAAAAGCCATAAGTAAAATAATGGCAGAAAGAAATAAAGAGCACACGCAAGTTAAGCCAAGCATATTAAGCCCGAAGGCACCTTTAGACGAGTTTTAGTAGCGCGCGCGCATGCTGCCGACTCGGACATGGTGCTCATATCAAACCTAGATGCGCAGTGCATACGCAGCAGATATGAAATTTGTGCTCTTGTCAGGCAGCAGTAATGCAGCAGAAGCATAACCCACGCGACAGGCGCCATAGCAGCAAGCAAGCAATCCAATAAGCGCAAAATGCCAGCCATGCCGCACCATATCCTGCCGCAGAGCATGTCGAAAGCAAATACTGACTGACTGGCTGGCTGTGCGCTGTGCTCATATGCAGAGCATTTTGTTCGCTGTGCATAGGAAAATTATGCAAAGTAGTAGCAAAGTTTCAATTTCTCAGAACGTACGTACAAACGAAATAAGATGAAACCGTTGTAGAAATGCAAATGAAAAAAGAAAAACTGCAAAAATTGTGGTTTCATATAAATAAGCGCAACTTATGAAAAGTTATGAAAAACTTTTTCGTTGTACGAAAAGAAAATGCACGAAAACCAAAGCCATGCGGGTGTTGCCATTGCTAGACACTGAAAAGCGTTGTCGGCGCTGCTGGCGGAGTCGATGACGATGCCGGAGTCGGTGGGTAGGTTACTTGTCGGTTGTCTATACGAGCGACTTTGAATAAGTGTGCGCGTGTGTGTGTGTGAGTGTGTGTGTGTATGCAGCGCCAAGGCATAACTCTTTGTCTGACTTGTGTCTATGCGCAGCACACACACAGAGAGAGAGGAAGAAGAACACATATCAGGCAGTCAGTCCAACGCTTTTAGACTTTGCAACACCAACAAAGACATGACAAGTTGCGGTTGGAAAATTTTATGAAAACAATAATTACATCAGCACAAAAAAGACAATTTCTCTTGGCACTCAACAGACCAACAGACAGACAGTTAGTACGCCTGCCCTGCCCCCTGCGCTACGCTGCGCTGCACTGCACTGCCACCCATGCTGCCAACTGCATGACTGACAACTTTGCATAGAAAAGTAAGCGTACACAGACAGACAGACTGAGGGGGACACAATTTTAGTTATATTGTATGCAAATTCCCAGCATACATTCGCAGCTATGCATGCCAGCATGTAAGCGAGTCTCTGCACAAGTTCTTCAAATTAAATTTGTCGAAAATTTAAGTGCAAAAAGGCGCTTAACCACTTTGAATATACGCAGACGCAAGCCATGCGAAATGGCTTTGAGCCATTCTTGGCCACGTAAGTTGCTGAAGCGGGGGAAGGTGTTCTGGGGTTGCGCTTTGTTACAAAACGCAAACGTTCTGCAAATGAAAATTATCATCAACGAGTGTAAGACAATGCCAACTTGAGTTGGCATAACCCACTCGTTCCCATCCTGCGGCTTTTCTAGCCAAGCGGCATCACACGACTTGCGCCATCTTTGATTGTGTTTGATTAGGCAAAAGCTTGTTAAAGAAATTCTGCTCGACTTGAGTAGTTTTGTGCCATAATTTGCATACTGTTGGCAGCCTTTGTTTTTTTTTTCTACTCTTTTTGTCTATAATTTCTTATTTTATTTTTATTTTCTATACTCTTTTTTTCTGCTTTATTTTTTATTTTTTTTTTGTCTTGTTTGCTTGCACTTCTTCTCTTTGCCATTTGTCGGTTAACACACAAAACTTGTAAATTTTGTTATGGCATTTTCGTTTAAGTTGAAAATTTTCTTTATGGCACGGTTCGTTGACTTCTTGCTGGGCATGATAATGGCTTAAAACTCTTGCCGTGCTAACGAAGCCAAATATTTTACTTTGGCTACAAATCTGAAACTATAAATTAAATTACGCAAATTGGCATTAAAAAGAAAGCATTTTACAATCATTTTAGAGCAGCACACAATCACTCACCGCTGTATAATACTTATTAAATATAAATATTTAAATGTTGCAAATTGCATTTGTGCATAAATCGCAGGTAAAAAATTGCAACATGATAGAGCATTACAAAAAATCGCGTTTATACGTTTTTCAATTAAACGCAATTAAAAGTTTCAATTAAAATTTACAAAAGCATCCGCCGCAAACTGCTGAACTAAACTGATGTATTGCCGCACGCTCCAAATGGCTGCTACATGCAGTTCGCATTAAACAAAGTAAATATTATCCAATTACAAATAAGTGAAGTGCCAAAGTCACGTGTACAAAAGCCTATAGTATTGTCGAGCATTAACAATTGCCATTGGCTCCTGCTGCACCATTAAATTGTTTGCCAGCAGCAACCAGAAGTCATGTGACATGAAGAGCAGCAGCCAGGATGAAACCATTGCATAAACGCTTAAAACGGCAAATGCAAAGCTTGTTATGCAATGATTTTCATATTTGTAATAACATTTTATGTGGAAATCGTTTTCAAAATAGACAAGAAAGTAGCTATTTAATTAAGTTCTCAACTATATGACGTCACATCTAAAAAAGTCTTCTTTTTCATTTTTAGGTAAGCCAAATGAATATATGCTATAACAGTGACTTCATTTATACCCTACACTGGTAAGTGACCGTTACATTTTGATTCTCTTTAATATAACGCTAAAATATCTGTCACTATTCTCGCTATAAAATTATAGCAAGTTAAAATTAAGTTCTTGAATTAATACGGCCAAATTTACTTAAACATAACATGCCGTAAAATAAAAAGATTTTATGCTCGACAATAACAAAACTAATTTATAATATTTATAAAATTTAATCTGTAATCACACAATTAAACCTTAAGAATGCAAAATGCAAATTAAATTAGGAATTTTCTAATTTTATGCAAAAAGTTTAAGGCTATCTCATACATAAAAGTTTCTATAAGCATTTGCTCATATGCATTTTTTACTATTGCTATAAAATGGTTTTTATTACCTAGTTTTCATTCCTATAACCGCAAGGCAACAGAATGTAAAGTTTAAGTTGGCAACTGTCAGTTATCATGTCTGAGACGGTTGCTTTATTTCATGTTCACAAACAAAATTCAATCACGTAGTGCAAACATTAATCAAAACTCACACCGAATGTGACACTTTCACTTCAAGCGCCGATAAGTATGCAATAAAGTAAAATTATAGTAACCAACGCGCTCTGAGCGTAAGAGATTCAACAATTGCTGAGTATGTGTGCTTGTGTGTGTTCGTGTGTGGGGCTCGCAAATATCCACAGGCTATTATAAAAGCACGCAATAGAAATACTTACGGACAGTAAAAGGCAAGCTGAAAAACTCAAAGGATAAACAACATGCACCAGCAACAGCCAAAGTTACATACAAAAGTACCCGGCACAGTCGTCACCGGCAGAGATAGAGGCAGCGGTAACGTGAATGTCAACACACAAACGACATAGCCATCAAATGGCATACGAAGTCAAATATTTGCACAACTGACTTGCATGCGGGAAACTGCGATGAAGATGACGATAACTTGTTTCCTCTGTAGCTATCCTTTCACGCAACAACAAGAACAACAACGACGACGATGATGCCAACAACGGCAACGGCAACGGCAACGACAAAAAAGTGCAAATATAGAAATAAGCAAGTGAAATGTCCTAACAGCCCGTAATGCATACATTTGCTATTTACACGAGGCAAGAGCAACCTTGCGCCTGCCCTGGCTAGCTAGCCAGCCTATCCTGCAGCTCACAGTCCACAGCAAGCAGCCTTTGCATGCGTTCGTTCATTTATCTTGCTTAGTGTCTGCCAGTGTGTCTGTCCTGCGGCATTCAGTCATAGTTGTTTACTGCCAAGTCAAAGCAATAAACTAGGCAGCCGTGTCGCATCGAGTCGCTTGGCATTTCGTCCCCTTTTTTTTTATACAGACTCATGACTGTCAAATGTTTCATAATATTTTCACAAAGTCAACATTCAACAATAAACACAAAATATTAATGAGCAAATGTTGCTACCATAACCATGAGTGTTGTTGTTGTGGTCGGTGTTGTCCTTGAAGTCGTTGCTGCCATTCGTTGTTTGTGTCAATAAAGATGAGAATTTTCTACAGCACAACGCAGCTGAGTCCAGTCGCAGCTTTAGCATATTTTCACACATATTTAAACACTTGGTTAGAATTCTTTTTACGACATTACACATAAATCGTGGTAGGCGTAATACAATAAAATAAATCATAGGATTTAGGTTTTAAAATAGTGGAAAAACTGGGAGGATTAGATTATGGAAATGCTAATAAAATAAAAATGCTATCGGTTGAGGCATAACACACACAAATGCAAGTAGGAAGTGTTTTGAAACGCATATTTAAGATATGGGGGAGGATATTTTATTACTTGATTGATTGGTTCACGTATGGTGTGTTTGACTGTATCAGAAAAGCATTAACATTTATAGAATTGAATTATCAGTATTGAATTCTAAGTATTGAATGATATTTTAATAAATCAATTGGATACCATCTTAACAAAGAAAGGGGCTTCGGCGGGATTCTTATAATTCAAAAAAAGAATAAAAAATGGTTGACGAACATAGACACCCAAATTTAACCGCATAAACTGGCTAATTTCATAATGAATGCATTTTCTATTGATGAGCATAGTCTCTTTCGCTCACCACAACAATCCCTTATTTTGTATATTAAGCTAAGTTATTCGCTGATTATCTCTAACACCATCGATGCAAAGTGAGCTGCTTGACAAATGTCTGAAAGAAAAATATTTTGGACGATGTCAGTAAAGAATCTATCAGGCGATCAATCGTTTAATCGGGTCCGATATAGAGACTTCCCTGTCATATGTTTTTAAACTGAAAGAACTCAGAGCTAGTTCAGTTCAGCAAAACTAAAAAAATAATTGTTTTTTTATTTTAATTCAAAAATAAAGAGAAGTAAGTTAAATATTTAATCATATATCATATATTTCGGGAAACTGTACAGTAACATTATAAATACAATTCTTGAACGTAAAGAGTCTCAGTCTTTTCTGCTAGTAATTTATGAAATCAACTCGAAAAGTTAACAAGAAATATATGCAAGAGTTTGCTTTCAATCTTGCAATTTGCGAATATAAAAGTTCATTGAAGCGCAATCGGTGGGCAGCAGCAAGCGAAAAGGCAAAGTATTCGTACATGTCAGAAATAAATGCAAAGTCTAAGCTGATAGCCATTTAGGAAAAGGATGAAGGTCAAGTAGGTTTGCAACTAAAATGCCGAAGCTTAACTAACGGACCCTTGTGGTTGCTTTCTTATCGCCAGCTATTTTACATTTTTGTTAGTTGCTGTTGTTGTTGTTAGTGTTGTTGTTGCTGCTCTTTGTCTAACGGATATATTAGTAAACGATAACAAGACAGCACAACCACACAAACAACAAGGATAAGCAAACAAACTTTTCTTGCCTCACCAACTAAAAACTGTTGTTAAAAAGAAAAACTTTGCCTCGTGTCATCGTCATCGACATCATCGTCATCATGTCTCTCATGCTGCCATTTAGGCTGCTATAGCTACAAGGAAACTACGTATCCTTGGCATATACCATCGTGTTACTCGTACGCAAAAATTCACATAAAAATATAAAAAAAGAAAAAAGAAAAAAACGCAAACAAAAAAACAAAAAAAATTGAAAAGCGCAAAAATATATTTGAAAATCTGAGAAAACCGAATGGTGCTACTGTGAATGTGGACATGCACAGAATCGAAAGCAGCCAAGTCGAAGGCTGATTATGTATTTCTCTGTTACTCGCTCGGCGTCTTTTTTTTTTTTTTTCATTTTATTATTTGCTGTTTTTCTTTGGTGATTTCTGCGACTTTCTGTAAGTCAGTTCTTCAAATGTTTTTTTTTTTGTATTATTTTTCGCTTTCGGCTGTCGCAGCCAATCTATAAGAATCTATACGCGTATATTTCATGCAGACGCAATGATGTTTGGATGCGTGTGTTTGTAGACGTGTCGAATGCCAAGCAAAGAAAACTTTTTTAATTTAAAAATTTTGTTTTTCCGTTACGCCATCCATAAGAAGAGGAAGAAGTCGCAACGGCAACAACAAAAACAGCGACAATGGCATTGGCAGCGTTAGATGCAGTACAAGTCGATTTTGAGTTTGTTTCGTACATTTCATAAGAAAAATGCGTACAGCCGCGAGCTCTAAAGTTAATTTACAAACGAAACATACAGCAGACTGTCGCTTGGATGGGTACACGCCAAGCCAGGACCAACCGGGACAATCCGTGCCAAGCCTTCATACACCACGCCATGCCGCCGTTACTCGTACCACTGCATTTCGGTTTGGCTAAAAAGTGTACGGGTCGGTTAGCTTTGGTTTCATTTGGTTTGGTTTTGTTTGGTTTGGTTTCGTTGATATTAATTCACGTATTGTGCGTGGCATAATAAATACTTGGCATTTCCTTTCGCTCGCTGAGCGGCTGAGCGTGTGAGTAAATGGACTGTTTGGACGCTCAGCCGGCTCACCAAAATATAGAAATAAAAATCCCAATTTTCCAAAAAATAAATGGCAACTTATGTTACCGTATTGCATAGTTACGGGTGTGAGGTGGAATCCGGGCCATTTTTGATCTATATGGAGTGCTAACGCGTGTAAAGCGAGCGTCAGCAACATTATTGAAAATCTCTCATATTTCAAAGGGACAATCACGCGTATGACAGCCGCGGGCTTTCACCGCTTGCCATGCTCTGCTATGTGTGGGTGTCAATGGGGTCGTTCATGCTGGCGGCGTTGATGGCGGGGATGATGTCGTCGTTGGCGGTGATGGTGGCTGCGTATCTTTTTACTTATTACAAACCATGCTGTGCATATTTGATTACATTTTCAACACACAGCAACCTCTGGCAGGGGTCACAAATTGACACTTATAAATTGTTATTTTATAAGGTATACGGATTTATAATATTGCAGGATCGTGTTCCACATTTGCGCACATTTCGTGTGGCTCTATGACAAAACTTCAAGCGTTTAAAATTCTGCATCACTCCACAGACTATAACAGCTGACACTTTGCTTAGTTTTATTGCGTCTGAGCAGGTGTGCAGCTGTATGGGGGATGTCATATTCCCAGTACCAAAAAAAAACAAAAAAATCAAATAGCTCCGCCTTAGGCATAAATAAATAAGTAGCAATCCGATTTCAAGACCACAATTCCTGAATGTTTTTAATTTAACGCAAATGCAGCTTGCGGCGTTCGCTCCCGTATGCTAAGCCGGAAGTCACTGTTTGTTAATATTTTAATATGGAAAACGTATTCAATATTATTCAGTGTCAGTTTAAAGAAATTTTTTCTAAAGACATTTATTTAATCAAATATCACATCATATCATATCAATTGCGTTACCTTGCACCTGAGCTAAGAAAACTCGGATTATTAATTATTATTAATTTCACTATGTTTGAATAAGATTTGTAATATTCTGTATACGGTCCACTCACACTTCAATAGGCTAGATATGCTAGAATATTATTAATAATTATTCCAAATATTTAGATTACTTTTATTTTTTTATTTCTTGTATTTCTATTATTATAGCTAAATAAATATCTTTTAAAACAGTCTCGATTGAAGAACGCATCCAGTAAACATTTATTTCTTTATGGATAACAGTAGTTTTAATAGTAGGAGTAAAAAAAGCAAAATAAAAAAATGCCATTTCAAACTATAAACCTCAGAATCAACAGAATTGGACAACAAGCATTTGAGCATCACTTGAAACTAATGATGACAATGATAAAAACTTGCATACAAAACTAAACACTTCTCACATTGAAGCTAAGCACTAGAAAAGTTAATTTATAGAAGCAAAAACTGCTGCTTAGCCGAACTCAACAAAACAAGAATAGACTATGTAATCCGCATAAAATCGCAACTTCCCACTACATCTACTTGCACACATACACATACACATATACAGGCATACATTCCTAAATGTCACAGTCGTATATGACAGTTTACTCTTAGCGATTTTAACAACAAATTTTTATGTGCAAAGTGCAAAAATATCAAATTAAATTTCCGCTGGAAGCAAAAACAAAAAGCCAAAACAGCAAAAACGAAAACAACACCAACAGCAACAACAACAAAGACAACAACTACAACAGCAGCATTAGCAGCAGGAGTAACAAAAAGATGAAGAACAACAACAAAACAAAAATAACTCTTAGCCAAACAGAGTCAAGCCAAGTGAAGCGAATTTTTCTTGCTTTGTGCGAATAGTAAATAAGTTTATTGCGTCGCCGAATTACCTCAAAAGATAACTTGGCTGAAACAATAAGAAGCATTAAAAATTTTTATTAGACAAAGTTTATGACGTTTTTTCCGTCTTATAATGTATTTTTTTCTTTTTTCTTTTTTTTCCCTATTTTTTCGTTATTTAGCCTGCTTTGTTTTTGTCGCTTTTCCTGCGGCTGCTGCTGCTACTTTTGGTGCTTCTGACTGCTGCGGGTGCTGCTGTTGATGCTGATGCTTCGTCGTAATTTTTGTCGTCGCTCGTCGTCTTTTCTTACATTTTTTTCCTTTTTTCACTCTCTCTCTCTCTATGTTTTGGTAGCTTTGGATTTGCGACTGACGTTTTATGTGCGACAACAACAACAACAACAGTAGCAACAGCAGCAGCAGTAATGTTTTGTGCGCTTAATGTCAATGCTGTCGTCTCTCGTTGTCGTTGATCATGATGGCTTTTGTTATTGTAGCGGTTGTTGCTGTTGCTGTTGTTGTTGTTATTATTATTATAAGCAGCTTTTCTTTTAGCCCTGTCCGCTGCCCAAATTTAGCTTGTTGTTGATTCCAGTAGAAGGCGATTGTCGCTTATGCTTTTTATTTTGATTAAATTTGCATAATTTTGAGTTTTAATTTAATTTTGCTGCTGCCTTAGCTGCTACTGCTGCCGCCGCTGATGCTGCCTCTGCTTTACAAAATGTTGCAACGTACTTGGGCAACTTCAATGCCTAAGACAGGCCACAAATCAATGTGATTCGTCTATTTGCCTTTAATACACGCCATTCTGCATTTGTCAATCAGCTCCTGCAAATATGTGTTTAACATGCATAGCCAAAAATCTGCGCAGCAAATTTGTGCAAAATGTTTGCAGAGTAAGACAGTCAACGTGCAGCGAAACGTTTGTTGAAAAGTTATTGCAAGGCAGTCGATATAATCAGCAGCAGCCAGCCCGCCAGCAATTGCTTCAGCGCTTAGAAAGTGCATAATTGCCAAACTTGAATGTGCTCCATTCTATTTTCTCTCTCTTTCTCTTTCTCTTTGTTTTTTTGAACAACTGTCAACACTTTTAACCCACTTTTGGTCAATGGCAATATGCTAACTGCTGCACCACTCACTCGCACTCGTGCAGAGCATTCTGTGCATAAGCGCATTGAGCCGTTCTCCGATATTTTCTGTGCCTTAATGCCTTTTCTCCGGGCCAGAACTGCTTCAGCTATTTTCAAGTTGTCATATTTTTGTGCTGCTGCTGTGGCTGCTGTTTGATTTGAAGTGCCAGAGCACAAATGTATGCAATGCCCCAACGCTCCAACGACTTACGCCCCCTTGACCAAAACTCTTTCGTTTACACACAGTCGCACACACACACAACTATTGCCACTTCTTTTTGGCCAATATTCGCACTCCCTCAGACAGTTTTGCCGCATGCCGCATTTCTGTTGAAATAATATTTGAGATCATAATGGATTTTCCCAATTTGAATATTATTACAAAATTTTCAGCAAACAATTTTCTTAAGTAGTCAATTCGAATGGAATTTCGGTTCGCTTCTGTTTGGCATTAACTTGAGTACATCATACTCGTGCTGCTGCTCATAGCTCATATTTTGTATTTGCTTAGTTATATATACATATGCACACACACAAAGGCATGCCTGTCTCGCTGCTTGCGTTGTTGTAACTGCTGTGCTCTGCGCATATGAAATGTATTCAAATCCATGCAAACGGGTCAAAAAATATATTTGATTAGTTGGGATTTGTTTAGTTGTGGTAAATGATTACGGCCGCAAAGGGCTTTTTGTGTTTGCGTCTCAGCTGTATGAACTTGTAAGCAAAACAAATGCACCTTTTGTTGCCAAGAATTATTAAGTCCTTGGGCGCAATAGACTAAGCAGTTAGTATATTTGGCTTAAGCCAGCAATACTTCTTACATTGCCTTATCGAAAAGGCATGCCAAAAATTTGGCAAACAAAAATAACAGCAAACCATTTACCTACATAAGCTGTAATACTGGAATTAAAATAATGACTTTTTCGAAAATACATGCAAGTCATCTTATCGTATCAATAAACAGTAGATCTTGCAAGTATCAGCTACCTTTTAGCCAAATTGGCCATAAGTAGAATGAGAATCAACAAAAAAAAATTTTTGGTATAAATTAATAATGTTTAAGCGTAAGAACTGTAAACAAAGGATCACTTTCTCCAAAATTATGTTGAGCACTTAAATAATTTCACAGTGAATGCTATTTTTAAATGTTTTTCTACGCGGAATAAAATGAGATCACTCCCAAGCTTAATAAAATGTAAAGTCAAGCTTAACTTTTCGATAGGATTAAGTATCAAAGAGTTATTAACGCAGAGAACTTGTGACGAACACATATAATGAGTTGTCACATTATTAATAAATACAAACACAAAGGTCAGTTACAACAGAAGTTACAATTCGCAAACGCGAAGTCAGAAAAGTAGCACACGGCATGACGTCAGCTATTTTTCACTTCACCGCCTTATAATTCACAATCGGTTCATATGAAAATTACATGAAGCTATGAACCAAACCAAAGGATCGCTTGACTGACCAAGTCATCTGTGAAACACGGTGTGTCGAACGGAAGGTAAGCTATTTGGGAAAGCTACCAGTGATCGGACGCGGTGAAGAGAGGGGTTGACCGGCGGGTCATACTGTATAACGTTCTGGGCATAGTTATAAGCATAAAGTCGTTGAAAACGAGGAGAACCTCTGCCAACGCAACTCTTAAGCATAAAGTCGTTGAAAACGAGGAGAACCTCTGCCAACGCAACTCTTAAGCACAAAGTCGTTGAAAACGAGGAGAACCTCTGCCAACGCAACTCTTAAAGCAAAAGTCGCTGAAAACGAGGAGAACCTCTGCCAGCGCAACAATTAAGCCGAAAGTCGTTGAAAACGAGGAGAACCTCTGACAACGCACCTGTCGAACACAAAGTCGCCGAACACGAAGAGTTCCTCTGACGGCGCGATCATACTTAAGCGCCAGACAAGGTCATACTTGGTCTAGGCTAAACTATGCTCACCCAATAGGTAGGCGATAACCTAATTTCAGCTCACCGTCCAGGAATGCTGACCAGACATAGACGCCCGCAACGAGGGGCACATCCACGCAACTAGGGGTACATCCACGCCCACACACAGAAGCCCGCAACGAGGGGCACACACACGCTCACACGCAGGAACACAGCACGAGGGTCACGAGGACCACCTTAAGTTAAGATATCAAGTAGTCAAACAATAAAGAAAGGCCGCGAAGGCATTATTCTTTAATAAATATCGATATATATAAGGCCAGTAGGATTTAGACACACGAATCAAAGAAAATAAATAAAGTAGAATTAATTATAAAACCACCATCAAGTATTTTATTTTGCACGGAATAGCACTGACTCAACACCTTAGCGGAAATTACAAATTTCTGTACGAACCCAGGATTCCGATGAGCATACCTCAGCGAAAACGAGTTCGTTACAAACTATAAAATAATTTATTCAAACAGAAGCCATTCTAAAAGCAGCGAACTGAGTTGGTCCTGCTATCTAAGCCTAACTGATTAACAATTAAGTCTTAGATATAAGAGTTATTTTTAAGTACAGAGACTACTGCAGACACATACATATGATGATCAAGAGAGCAGGCGACTGCTTAATTATCAAGTCTTTGTTATTATAAAGTTTCAGCAAATAATAAGTATTTTAAAATGCCCCAGCACTATGGCAGGGCAGCCGACACGTGCCCTTAAGCAAACTGTGTGCAACCCTGCAGACAGTAATACGCAACAATTGCTTTAGATTGAGAGTACGAGTGCAAATAAGCGTACATTGTACAAATTCTATGCTTACAGTTCGTTTTCGCTTTTGTATTTTATGCGTCAAATTATAAATGAATTTACCAGCGAATTAATTGGGCGTAAACCGAACGCAGAAACGCCCCAAAAGCGACAGCAAAAGCACACGGGCGACCACACCGCACTACCCGCACGAAGACAGTCGCAGACACAGCTGTAGCCAATACTTCAAGCTTACAATAACAACAACACCAGCCAAAGCAACAGCAACAGCACTCACCCTCGCGTATGCCGACGCGCCGACACTGTGCCCTAACAATGCGCAATGCGAAATGCGAAATGCGAAATGCGAGCAATCGTTACTGTCGCCATTACTTCAGTGACGCCGGTCGTTGTGCGTTACGAGGGGGGTTAAACAACAATAATAACAGTTATTTGCCGCTACACTCCAGACAAGCGCGTAAATTCATGTTAAATTCCGTTAAGAAGAGTAAGCAAGTCGCGGGCGACGGACTGTGCGAGTACCATGCATGCCGGCAAAACAGTTAACGCCGCGTATACGTAGCACACAATTGCTTAAGCGGTGCCAAGAGTTGCGCATACGCCGCGTTGTCAAGCCACAACGTTGTTCTGTGTAACGCTGTGTGCATGTGTTGTCTTGTTGATTTTTAAGTAAAAATTATTTCAATTGCTGTTTCGGCAATCGTTACACTTTCCTTGTTTGTTTACGTCCTTAGCATTTACGTTCGGGTTAAGGGGTAAGAGCTGCTGGGCCCGCGTTGTGGCGTTCCCCTCAACTATGCATATGTGTAATATATATTATTTTTATTTCATTTTACACACACACACACACTCACACACATATAAATAGCAGGCAGAGGCATTTGCTGCCCGCACATGCGTTATTGCTGTAGTTAATCGACTGAAATTGATGCCACTTTGATCTTTATTATTGCGTGTTTTATGTTTACTGCGCGTTGCTCTGCGCTACTTGAGCGATTTAAGTGCGGTTAATGCCTGCCTTACTCTGGCTATGGCATTTTATTGAAAACAAAGCAAAACAATAGCATAACAAACTTTAACATATATTATTTAATGCGCACAGTTAGGCACATACATAAATGTGCTAAAAGCAAACTTCGTTTTTGAGCTATGCCTGGCTGCCAACGCCATAGTCATCGTCATCGCCATCGTCTTCGCCATCCATGTGCCAGCACGTGTGCAGCACTTAATTTAATTTGCAGCCATTTTCTGTTGCGCTAATTGTGCTCATTATCTTATAAATGCTGTCAAATTTATGCGTTTTTTTTTATGCTATTCTGCAAAAGAGAAAATACTTATAAGCAACGCCAACAAAGCAACATGAAGTTATATCATGTTGCCAAACGCCAAAGAACGCGCAGGCAATGGTAATGGCAACGACAATGCTGCTCCTGAGTCAGTCTCAGTGCCAGCTGAGTTATGTCTGTGAAGGCAGTGCAGTGCCTGCGACACGTAGCTGCCACACACCTGTGCCTCACTGTACCTAACTTTATTTTCGCCACATACTCGCAACTCGCAGCATTGACTGTCATGCTGTTTGTCAGCTTGCCGCAAACATTTTTCACCGCAAAAAACAAAAAAGAGAAAGAAAAAAAGCAAAATGACTGTCCCAGAAAAGAAAAAAGCAACTGCAAAAATTATATAAAATGTATAAAAGCATATCTCGTAGCTAACGTATCTTTTTAAGTTCATTTTTTTTTTTTTTTGTTGCTATTTTGATGTTTTTTGTTTTATTTTTTTTTTTTTCTGGTTTTGTTTGTATTTTATATTGCCGTTGCTCGTTGCGCTCATTAAAAATTCGAAAAACGTTCTATTAAATGTTCATGTTTTGCATAAAAATATAGTCACCAAAACGCACACTGACACACGGACGGACAGACAGACAGACAGAACAACAGCAACAGCAACAGCAATGTAATGCCTGGCTACAATGTGTTGAGCTTTAGCTACTTTTCCACTTTTTATATTTTGTTGATGTGCGCACTCGTCGCCATGCCGTGTGCCATCCTGTGTGTTAGCGACTGTGGCTGCAAATTCAATTCGCGTTTTTATGTAGGCAAAAATTGTATTCTTGTTGTTATTGTTGTGGTTTGCGTTGTCTACATTACTTACTCGGACTAACTTGCGCACTGACTTTGCCACAATTAGCCATGCAAAGGACTTGGTTTTTTGCTATGTGTGTGTGAGGGTGAGTGTGCGGTGTGCGGTGAGTGCCATGCGGTACACATAAAAAAAATGCCACAAATCAAATTTATTTCCATTGGATATGGCTTTCTGTTTTTCGTTACGTATGATAAGCTAAATTTTGAAATTATTCTTTTCCTCTAACTGCTGGCATATTTCATTTGCAACGTTTGGTCATGTGAGTAAACGTTGATTTAATTCAATTTATTTATATTAATGCAGCAACTAATTTACTGAGGTTTTCAGTATGGTAACTCATGATTGTACATAGTCATGCTAGGTTGATTATTTAAATATCAAGACTGATGTTTAAAAAAAAAAAGTTGATATATTATTAAAAAATTTGCAGCAATTTACATATGCAAACCGGGTAACACAAAATTTCAATGTATGAGACTATGTTTTGTGCCAAATGTTATGTTTTGGATTTTGTTAGGTTGTAAGTAGTACCAGCTCTATGACCGGTGTTGATCTATTGAGCACTCGTTAAAGATATAAAGAATCTCGAGTTTAAAAAAAAACGCAGTGATAGTGTGTTGAGTAAGGTTTGTGGTTTGAACTTTTTGGCTAACACTGGCTTCGTCACCAAAAGTGCTTTTCGAAAGTATCTCTTAAATAAAAACAATCGTTTGGAATCAACTTCTAGTCCACAAATAATATCTAATATCTATGAATAAAATGAATAAATGTTAGAAAACAACTTGATAACATTAACTACTAAATAATCGACGCAGATAATAGTGAACAATACTTTTCTCAGTTTATATTTTAATCTATTTTGGAACAAAGCATAGTGTTTGTATGGTAGGCAAGGCCAATAGATATCTGATAGCAGAACTGCGAATTTTTCCTAATCGTTCCATTTTAAATTATTACATGATTAACAGTTCTCATTAGTTATGTTCAAATGTACTTTGTATTGCGATGCATTATAACTCCGTTTGAATCTATACCTGCTTTATTAATGCACTTCCGGTCGAGGGTATCGACTTAAAGGCGCGTAGCTATATCTTGCATTAGTCAAGGGTATTACAGCTTGATGCGGAGCAAAGCGTTCCAAAAGCCGAGATAACTCATTATCTGATAGGTTGTATTTTTTGACCACCGATAGCACCTTTTCATCTTGAGGATGCAGTCCAACAAAATTTTTCGGCTTTAAGCATAGATTATGAAATTTATTATTGCAAGAGTTTATTAAACTACTTTCAGTTTCACTTACTTGATTCCGCAAATAAATTCGTTTGCCAAATGTGATCGTATCAATCAACTCTCCGTTATCATCGACATAATAGGCATGAAATATCACAAACGGCATCATCAGGAATGTCACTTTCAATGTCAGATGATGTTCTAACGTTGGTTTTTCCAATCTAACTAGTTTAGTTTCTAGCACATTGCCACGTCCAATAATATTGTACATAAAATATTTGAGAGGTTCACTTGATTTGACTCTAAATTTTATATCATCACCCACATCCGTAATAATTTTAGATATCTGACAGATAATAACATATACCAATAGTTATGAGATTAACACACTTACAAAGGCTTGTCTGTTCGATCAACATCAATATAAAATAACCGTTTCGGTTGAAATGGTTTCCGTTTCTTTATAAGCATTTTAAAATATTCAAAATCATAATATGTCAATGTCGAAACCTTAGACTTTTCGCCGTCAAACTCCAATTGCACGTCATATTTACCAGAAAAGCCCTTGATATCCGGTAGAACATCGAGCTTTACTTTAAAGGTCACAATACCTGAATCATTAAGGTGACTCTCGAATACAAATGTCTAATTCCCGATTTCAGGTGTTGGCGGCTCTTTAATCTGTGAACTTTCATTGAAAGCCAAACGTCCAGTGTACGTGGCACGCACCAAGGTGTTGGCATTTTTTACCAGAGTATTATTAATGTAAGTAATTTTGTAATTATAAACCTGCTCTTCACTGCCATGAAAATTAAAACAAAGAGCATTACTTAAACAAGTCATCAGCGATAAGGATAGAGAAATCCAACTGTCCTAACAATTTTCTCGGTACCACTGACGTCGTCCTTGACATTTGCTTTAATGTATAAAGGGACATGACGTATATTATCTTTTAGGTATGGTTCAAATTCTTTCAAAGTAAACTCGAATTTTGCCTCGCCATTTCTCAGACTGGCGGTCTTCGAGAATTTAGAATCTTCACCCGGAATATCTTCCGAAATAAAAGGTAACTCGAGTTCCAAATCAACTTTACCATCAACCGGCTTTCCATTGTGATATCTAAAGGAGAAAATATTCATAGTTTTATAATTGAATCTTTTTATCAGCAACAATGCGGGACTCACTTGGCACGTACAATAATTTGTTTACCGTCAGGAATATAAACACTTTCTGTGTGCTCAATATCTACCGTGAACTTATTAAGTTTTTCTAATCCAAAGCTTCTTGATGATTCTATTTCTCCTGGGCGCACTTTTAAATCCCAATAACCACTACCCTCAAGCTTGAGAAGCACAAATTTACCTTTGTAGACACCATCAGTTGTTTTGAAGTGCTTCACCTCATAAAATCGGTCTGAGTGATACCAAATTATAAAAATTCAAATAAAATGGCTTATGTTTCTGTAATATCAGCCTAGCAGTCTTCTTGAACTGCAAGCCTTCAATTCCTTCGGCTGTCAGGTTGAAGTATCTTTGCGTTAGTTTGGGTAACTTGAATTTCAACAATTTGGTTTCGTAAGGCGGGCTTAGCTCTACTGTCTCTGTCTCATTGAGCGATAGTCCAGTTATGCTAATCTTTAGCTTTACAGGCACCTTCGTATGATGCACAGCGACTGCGACATTATAATCACGCTCCGAATGTATTATTCTATTTGCAACGACGAAATATTGGCTGTTGCAATAAATTTCATAATGAAAATTCAAATTAGATCGTTAGTAAAATATTTAAATAGAATTTGTTTGTTATATTCCAAATTAAAAATCCAGTTTAAATTGTTACTATTAGACGCGTTTAAATTTCAAAAAAATAACCAAACCACAAAAAACAAACATACAACAAACCTAAAACACATTTCTTAACATCAATAAAAGATGAGATGGAGATGAGATGAAGTTGATGAGATAGTGACTCGTTTTTACCCATTCTCGACTCCTTTGACATTGCTGGCCCCTTGCAAAATGCTCAAAGCCGTTGCAATAACAACACAAACTAGTGAACTCATCTTTATGCATAGATACTCATAGACACAATCAATGAAATAAAACAAACTAAAATTTTTAACCTGTCCTTTTTTTCCCACTTTTTTCAAAACTTTAAGACTTGATTATAATCTGACTAATACGGATTTACATCAAACGATTACTTAAATGTGTGGTACTAGGCAATTTGCTAAACATTTTTATACATATCTTATAAACGACTTATGCATGAATATGTGTAGTATCTGGAACAAATTAAAATTATAACTTTAATTAGATTGAAAAAACTTTTTCAAACCTTGAAGAGCATATTAGTCTTAGATTACGTGACTTTATTTCATTACATTATCTCTCTCTCCACTTATCTGCAAACGTTTTCACATGCATCACATTGTTGCAAAAAGGCAATATTTGCAATTAGTGGATATTTGATAAAAGCCCATTGTCTGCAAATAAACGACTTCTTTTTAAGTTTCCAAATATAATAATGAAAAAATAATGTAGTATGCATTTTAGTAAAATTTATTTGATGCAATTGCCTAAGTAGAACTTTAAATTAAATTCAAATTATTTGAATCTTCAACTATCTATAAAATAGCAAAATATCGTTAGCTATAAACCGATATAACAATGAAACCACATCAACTGTATTTACTCAGTGCATAGCACATCGTCTGCCCTGTCGACAATTCCACAATGTTTCCTGTTTAAAAGATCTCCCATAGTACTTTTACAGATTGCTTCTTTTATATAAGAATTCCAATTTGTATTTTCTCTAATACATACAAAAAAAAAACAAAATGTTGGTTTTGTTTCTTTTCTTCGCATTTTAACTGTAAAATGGAACTAATTATGCCATAATTAAAGTTAATGCAATTTTCTCACAGCTCAATATTTTATTTAACTAATTTAAAATCTATTTATGCGTTTCTAATTGATAACTGCCATACGAAATTGTATGCTTAGTAACTATAAAGCCAACAAAGATTTTTTTATAGTTTCAGCAAAAATTCTATTAAAAGCAAATGGGGAGAAGTGAACTTTGCAATAGACACATGCATTAGCCAACTCCCATATACACAGCCCCACACGCAAAAACCTACAACACCTACAAAGATTCTGTAGCACATTTAATAGCATTGCGAAAAATTTTTGCACTTAATTAAGTGTAATTAAATTTGCGCTGGTTACTCGAAATATACTCGTGTGTATGTAAGCACATTACCCGCAAACAATTAAAACTCCTACACACAACCGAGCTGCGCCACACCCACAAAGTCCACAATCGAGTTGCTATATATGCTTTGCCATATGCATGTTTTTGTGTATGTTTGTGTGTATGTGTGTGTGTGTATGTATGCCGTAACGCAACGATTTTCACTTAAAGTTGAAAAGGCTTTTGTACCATTTTTGGTTTGCTTTGGCTGCTGCCGCTGCTGCGCTGCTGCTGCTGCTCTGCTGTCGATGCCATGCACTGGCTTTATGTTGACTTAATACGCCAGTCCCGCATCCGCACTCTCTTGCCAAATAAGTTCGTCATGCTTATAGCGTTAAATGGGCAAAATGTTCTAAAAAAAAAAAAAAAACAAAAAGAAAAAATAATTATTATTTTCATATACATAACAAAAACTCAAAATGTTATTAGAGCACTTAGTGCGCTTAAATATATGCTGAACTCTTCTGTTGCAATTTTGACATGCTGCCCCATTAACATGCTACAGAAAAGGGTTTTTACTGCATGCAATACTTACCAAATTGCCACAAACGAAATTGTGTAAACTTCAGAGCAAGCTACAAAATTTACTTGAAAGCATAACGAGCAGCCATGTTAACTGAAAATTTCGACTCTACAGGACTCCAACTAATGAAAAGACGAAAATCATGTCAATTCTTTGTCCCATTTTACATAGAAATTATGCCAGCTTTACTCTTCGTCGAATTGTATATAATGCATGTTTCATGCTTCATCATAAAAATGGATTGTTCGTCTTCGAAGTCTTCAAAATACCCAACGAATTCTCTCTCATCAACAAGCTCAACCGCAACAGTCTAAATTCAATCGTTCTCCTGTTACTGCTACACCTGCCTAACTGCCATCATAAGCGTCCTTCACAGCACTTTGAATTATTTCGTCTTTTACGATATACCAAAGCCTCACAATTCTATTAACGTTATGTCAATTATGATCTGCACATATAATACTTTTCTCATACTTAACTCAAAGTTATATTCAGTTGTCAAGGCATTCCGCGAAATCCACTTGCCTACTTTGTCTACCCTTTTTTATTGCCTTCAAGTGCGCGAATTATTAAAATTGGCTTCACTGTGTAACATAAGACAAAATGTGATATATGTATTTTTAAATAAGTTTTCTTTTTCGCCTTTTTTCTATTTGGTTTTTGTTCATGCTTTCAGTTTTGTGCAGAAAAAAAAAAAAAAAACCAAAGAGGAAGCTAAACCAAGCTACTGCATCACTTTTGATTATTTAAACGCCCCCGCATGCGCCACATCAGCATGCATTATACCGACAAGGCAAGTGTGCTTGCCTGCTGCCGTTGTGTGGTGTTTGCCCGCCGGATGTCATATTGCAAAATTGAATTTTAGTAGCTTACCAATAGCAACAAAAGCAGCCACAATGCCATATGATTTGTCTGCGCGTGTTGTCCTCGCACTGCCTCCTGCCTCATGTTGCCTACTGACTTGTGGCTGCTGGCTGGTAGCTGGCTCCGGCATTGCGGCTGCTGGCCCTGGCCAAAATCAAATGTCAGCAATGCCTGCGCAACGTCACAGTCATAGCCAGCGACATCATCATTGTCGTCGTCAGCATTATCGAAATTGTTGACGTCGAAATCAACATCAATGTCGGCATCAGCATCAGCATCAACATCAGCAGCAGCAGCAGCAGCATCAACATTTTCAAAAACCGATATTTTTGCGATAAGTTACGTTATCAGCTTTATTTGATGTTTAGCAATTTCCTGATTTATCCCTCATGTTATTTCCGTTTTGCATTTGTATGCGCACCACACAAACACACACACACACACACACACACACATACAGAGACACTCACGAGACATACAAACACGTTGCCAGCAAATCCATTGAAATGAAAACACATACGAGTATGCGAGTATATTTATAGCTTATATATTGAACACATTATATAGATGGCCATGCATGGATAGCGGGCAAGGGCAATTCGAATTCGGTTTCGAATACGAGTATCGGTACAACTGAGCAAGAAAGTAAGTGAGTACGGCTCCCACCCTGCCAGTGTATGGCGGCTATGCACTCGTGTTCAGCTCTGCTGGCTGCCATTTGGCTTTACGTGACTGCAATGAAGCTGCCTGGTCGGTCGTGTGTATTGTGCAAGTAGCTGTTGATTTTTCCTTTTACACTCAGACTTTTTTTGTTTTTGCAAAATTTCTATGGCAGCATTTTGATTATGGCTATTTGTGTGGCCTGCTTACAGCGCGTCGTGTCTAGCTGCGCATAATTGACAAATTATGTTAGGGCCGTGTAATGTAGTTGCATGAATTAACCGCTTGCAAAAAAACAAAAAAGGCAAAATAAGTAAATCCAACATAAATCAGCGACATTTGCCACGCTTGACAACCCTTACAAGGACATTATTTGTCCAGCACATCAATTATAAAGCGGAGCGAACTCCCAGCCCAGCCTAGCCGATCCAGGGCGACCCAAGCTGAATTTACCCGAGCACAAGGACCTTAGCGCAGCTTATAAATTATGTTAGCACCAGCACAGTCAGCCAGGCAACAGTGTAAAAATAATTTGCATCGCATTAACGCCAAAGAGTGTTGTAAAATGCGTGCACATGCCGTGAGCAGTAAGTTCGCGTGCGTAACCGCAGCAAAGGCGCCCGACTAAGCACGCCAGGAAGCGCAAGCAAAATGTCAACGGATTAAGCAGCAGATTCATTATCAACGCATGCCTCATCTCAACATTTGTCGCGCAGTGTGAGCACGCGGAACTTTGCAACTCTTAACGGTCGAACTGTCAGCCGTTAGCACGCAAGAAATTGCTGCTGCTCTGCGCTGAATTAAGTTGCATTGTCTCGCCAAAGAGCGACGGACCGGCTTCATTTTACATGCAATGAACTGCGGCGCTTACATAAGTTGGGCCACAGCAAAAGTGACAAGACGTGAAACGTAAAAACGCCTGGGTGCCGAAAGTAGACGGGCAGCAGTTGATGGCAAGTGTGGCGTTTTTTGTTACAGCATGCGTAACCTGAACATTTCATTTGTCACGCTTTTTAACGTCAGGTGTACGCCAGGCAGACGGCGGAAGTGTATGCGGCTGGCTGGTGGTGTAACGGTCGGTGGCTCTGTGCGCTGTACGCGGTGCGTAGGGTGTTAACGCATGCCATATAGCGGCGCGGGCGCACAAGTGTTGAGCAACACTACAAACCTGTCGACTCAAGTGCGAACGCGTCTTCTTAGTGAGCGGCAGGCTTAAGAGCTGCAAAGCCAGCCAGACAGATTAACAGATGAACGGACGGACGGACGCATGAAAGTGTTAAGCTTGTAGTGCTGCTGCATACCAACTCTTCTGCTTATTCTTCTTGTTTTCTGCTCTTGCTGTTGAATTGTTAACTTGTAGTTTTTTAATATTTTTTTTTATTCTGTTATTGTTGTTGTTGGTCTTTATGTTTGCAAACAACTGCTATCATGAGCCAAACCCAGACCAAAGCAACCGCCAAGGCATTGCTGAGGCGGAACCTGAGCCACGACGTCGACTGCATGTGTTGCCAGCTATGCGCGCCATTTTGACAGATTGCGTAGGACAGCAGCAACAGCAGCAGCAACGGCAGCAGTGGCACACCATAGCAGAGCAGAGTCGAGCAGAGTGGAGCAGAGCAGAGTAAAGCAAAGAAAGTATGCCAAGTAAATATGCCATGAAATAAAGAAGAGTAAGCAGTCGACGACGTGCAATGGAAAGCTGCAGAATAAAGTGTTGCAAATAGCTTTTTTGCGTTTTTGAATAATTTATAAGGTGTGTTTACTCATGAAACCGAGTGACTAAGTGTTGCCGCCTCGGCAGGGCGGCAGTGTGGTTGAGTAGTGTGCGGCAAGTGAAACACGATAATTTACTTATGCACCGTGCGAACGAACCCCAAGCTTGTGCTTGGGTTTCACGACAGTTTCAGTTTTCCTTTCGACAGCGGTCGCTTCTACTGCTACCCGTATGTTCTTATTGTTATTGTTGTTGTTTCTTCAACTTTTTTTGTGTTTCTCTCTGTCTTATTTTTGTTTGCTGCTAAATAAATGCGAGTACCTCAGCTGCCAATGAATGAATGATTTGGCAGTGCCACGCCCAGCTTAGCTAGGCACCTCACTGACACAAATGCACAAAAACTGGCAAGCATGAAAAAGTGAAGGCAGCTTGCCCTGCCATTGATGAATCTGCCAGCTGATGAAAGACATACAAAAAAGCTAAAAGCAAAAGTGAGAAAAAAACAGCAGCAGAAAAAAACAAAAAAAAAAAAAAAATACTACGATGAAATATAAAAGATCGTTTTCAGGAAAATTTGAAATTGCTGGCAGACGGCAGTTTATTGATATTAATGGTTTATGCTTTGATGGCTTTATTTTGTTTCGCCACATGCAGGCTTACTCTCATGCATAGGTGCCGCTTTGCGTGAGTAAGAGACTGCGGGAGTGCGAGATGCGGTTTACTTTGTATGCGGCAAAGTGCCTAAGTGACAAAGTGAGTAGCTAAAAATATGACTCACCTTGAAAAATGTATTATTTTGACTTAGGTTAGGTCAGGTTGGCTCAAGTCAGCGACTGGCAGCTGCCTAAGCAGGCTAATGAATGCTAAGTCGGGTATGCCACAAGAGTCAGCGTCACGCGACTCAGCAGCATGTCATAAAACATTTTAATGGTTGACGGTTAGCTACTCGAGTTGTCAACTGCTTTGATTATGAGTATATCCAGCCGAATGACTGCATGCCAATGGCAGCAACTTCACACTTTTGGTTTATTTTATTAATTTTTGTGTTATTTTTTATTCTTTTTTACTTATTACTATTGTGAGTTTAGAGAAGAAAATCGTGTTTCGCCTGCACCGTTCATTTTAGTTCAGAAAGTGTTCCTGAAATAATCCTCATGTACTTTCTTACTAAGTTAACGAACTAGTGAAGCAAGTTGGCTAGCCATACTTTTGACTTTAGATTACTTTTGATTGTAGCAGCTTATCAGCAGAATGTCTTCCCAGAGTAACAGTTTAGCTGCCAGTAATTCCCATGAATATGCTAACCAAACACGCAGCTGGCTAAATTGCCAGTATTCTAGAACGGAGCCAGATAAAGCAGACAACGACGGCAACAATAACTTGTGCACAGAGTCGGAAAAACTGCATTAGGCAAAAATAAATTGCATAAATATGTAGGACACAGCAACGTGTTAAACTCTGTCGGTTGGCATGCTGATGGACGGGAACTCACAGTGTAACCGGGCCGGGCCAAAAGTCGACAGGCTGGTGTGTTGCAGCTTGGAATTTCTCTACGTGTTTGTGTAAGCCGACTCTGCATGAGTTATGTTCAACATTTTCAAGATTTCAAATTGCTTTTGTTTGCACAAGTTCTCCTTGATGTTGTTGTTACTATTGCTTATCTAACTAATTGTTTTATGCTGGCTTGCAAAGCCTAACAATTTACTTGAGCACACTTGCCTGCAACAGGGCAAGTTAATTGAGATTTTTGTTGCTGACAAGGCAAACATATTTTATGCAAATGAAATAAATAACAAATAAAATAATTAATCTACGTACAACAGTACACGTACACGTAACATAAGCCCGAGTAGCGCTCACTCCAGTCTATAACCCAAAGCACCCAATTGCGCAACAATCCAATTGCGAAAGGCGGCCACATTCACATACACACCCGGATAGTCTGGCTGTGCACAGCCAATGCCCCAGGAGACAATACCATAAAGCTTCGGTTCATTTGCCGTTGCTGCTGCCGCATAACCCACTAGCGGACCACCCGAGTCACCTTGGCAACTATCGCGGCCACCAGCAAGATGCCCAGCGCAAAACATGCGCAACGTTATGGGCAACACCGCAGCATAGGCACGCAGACACACCTCACGCGGCACATAGGCCACTTCCACGCAGCGCAGCACAGGCGAAACAGCCGCCAAGCCATCATCATCAACATCATCCTCCCCATCGGCGCTCGTAAGGCCCCAACCGCTGACGTAGAGACGCGTATGCGGCAACAGCGCATCGTCCAAGCTGGCTAATGGCAGAGGCTGCAGCTCGGCCGTGTAGTTAAGCTGTGCATTCAACACGAGCAGCGCGATGTCATTATCATGCGTCACCGGTGAGTACTGAGGGTGTGTGACCAGGTGCCGCACACTCAGCAGTTGGCCACCCGACGCATGCTGTGTGGCTGCGGCTCGCACGCTGTAGGCCAGCCTGTTCCACGGCTCCTCAATGCAATGCGCTGCGGTGAGTATGAAACGTTCACCGATGATTGCGCCACCGCAGATGTGCTGCTGATATAGCTGCACCGATACCTGATGCGGGTACTCTGCGATTGTGGTCGGCCAACCGCCAACGATGCGGCCTTCCAACCTGACTGTGGTTGTTGCTGTTGCTACTTTAATTGTCGCCAGCAACAGACAGCAGCAGTAAATCACGGGTCTGCACAGATGCATTTTCGCAATGTTTCCAATTTGTACTATGTGCCACTGCGCTGCGTGCTTGGCTTTTATACAACACAGCACGCTTATCGACGTCTTATCAGCAACGCTTATCTAGCCGTGTCAATAGCATCGTGACACTGATTCATGTTGCCAAAAATTGCTTAACTTGGCTTTACCTTGATTTAAGTTTTGCATTGAAAATATTTTATGAGGTTCTTAACACTGGCCTCATTACGTAACGAGTGACCTTGAGAAAGCTATCACATTAAAGCTTAAGAAAATTCGTTAAACTTGCTAACAAAGACTTAAGACTGGCGTATATACATTTTTAAACAGTAAATCTATTGCCTCATCATTTTCTGATCAGCGCGTTGACAGTTCGTAGCTGCTGCAAGACACGCAGCTCCTATTTGCAACAAACTGCCTCGGGTGCACTTCCCGGTGCTGCGCTGCAGCATATGTCACAGTGCATGCGGAGGAAGTCACTAAACTGACAATGTGTATCCTTGTCACAGGAAAATAACTTAAACAGCAGATGCAACAGTTTGCTGTGCTAACGTAGCTAACATACTTGCCGCGAGGTGCTGTTGTGCTGTGTGGGAGTCAGCCGTAATGATTTAAATTGCCACCGTAAGGCATAATAAAACAAACTATAAAGTAACTTGCATATTATTATAACTTTTTTTTAAAGTTAAACTCTCAATCAAACTTTTAATATGCCGGGCACAACTGATAGCAGAAACCTATTTAACATGGTGCACTGCAAATATTTTAAGCGTTACATATTAAATTCACAGACTCTGTCTGAGCTTTACAATTGTATTAGTTATACGAATATTCTATATAGGTTTTTAATCATTCACCGGATCTCACTGAAAGACTTCATCATGGTCAAAAGTCGATTAATCTATCATCAAAGCTGTGTTCCGCCAAACATTGTCATCAAAGAAATTACAAACGAAAAAAGTTGCTGCCAAGCAGACATTACATAAGTAAAAAATTTACCCCAAGCCGCATATTCACACAACTCTTGACCACAGCAGCATTTTAAAGCAAAACTAAAAATCAATTATGTACTAACAGCCGGCATTTCATTTATTTCAAATTCACTACAACTGTCTTGGCTACACAAGTGTACACAACTGAGTGCGAAGTAGCTAACTCGGCGAATCCAAATTTTGGTCAACTCCAACAGCACGAAATAGGCTACTCCCAGACTTGAAGTGGCACTGCAAAATCACACAACTGGGTAAGCCAAATATAAAATTATAATACAAGCAACAAACAACAATAAGGACAAAAGCAAACAAAACAAAAACTAAATGGGCAAAAGCAAAAGCAAGAAAGTAAATTTCAACAACAAACTTTAAGCAAGTCAAAAACTACTGAAAAATGCAAGGACAAGAGTTTCAGCTTGCTAAACTTTCGTCCTGTGCCTGTAGTACTGGAAAAAAGTTTAAAGCAGCACAGCCCAAGGACCTGACGCAGCTCTGTGCATTGTAAACTCTCGTAGACCGCACACTTGGCGGCAGCGGCAACGGCAACGGTTGACATTTTACTTGACAATTGACTTAATTATTTATGCGGGTCATGTAAATATTATTACCAAAGCCACAAAGTGAAACAAAAAATCGAACTCAACTGCGTGCAGCACAGCTGGCGCTCGCCCTGTTCAATAATAATGCTGCAAAGTGCGTACACAAAATGCTGGCGCGCAGGTTTGAGTTTGGGTTTGGGCTTTTGTTTTTGTTTTTGCAGGCGCACACAGCACAAAACGTGCGTAAGGCATAGTGTGACATTACATGGAAAGACGACAATACCCTCTCGTATGCTTAGAGTACGGTCTATTTTTATTAGCTAAACCGCCTACGTACAACTGAAGGCATCATGTCCTAATTTAGTTATACTTCATTAAATTTTAAGATCCGCCTAGGGAAGCATGCCAAAATGGACGAAAAGAAGAAAACAAAGAAACCCACCGGAAAAATACCAAAAATCGAAACTGAAAACGGAAAAACGAAAAATGGAAAATGGAAAATAAAAAAGAAAAGCCACAAAACAGTCAATTTCGTTATTGTCGAGCCTTGAAGCCTTTGGGCACAAAATAACAGAAAAAATATTTATGAGCTAAAAAAGATTAAAAAAAAGCAGCAAGCAGCAAATAAAATAAAAAATAAAAAGAAAAATGAAAATGAAATAAAGAAAAAGATACACAACACACGTAGTGTACAAAAAAATGCAAACTGACAGCTATCAACGCATTTAAATTAAAATTTTATGCATTCAGTCATAAAACGTGCCTATATAGATGAGCCAGAGAATTTTTTATGAGTTCAACGTGGCTCGCCAGTGCTACTCGCACGCACAGCAGCTCAGTTCGGTTCAGATCCGTTCCGTTCAGTTCAGTTCAGTTCAACTCAGTTCAGCAGTCTTACTGTACTCGTACAATCTGCAACAAATCCCAGTCTCATACTGCTCTTAGAACTCTGACATTGACTGCTCTCGTTGCTGTTTGCTTATTGCTACTCCTGCTGCTACTCCTTCTGCTGTTGCTGCTGTTTCGCTGTTGGCTGGTTGCGTGCATATTATATTGTAGTCTCATATGATTTGTGCACATATTTTACACGCCTCAAATGTTTACATGGCATATTGATCATATTTACAAGTCTAGCATGAAAAAGAAATAAAAACTGACGAATAACGTTGAAAATAACAAAAAAAAAAAAAAAAGAAAAAAGAAATCCTGAAAGAACAAAAAAATAGCACGCTATATGCGCGCATTGCTGTAGCTCATATTCGCATGTACGAGTATCTGTAGCGGCGACTGTGTTTACGCCAGCGTATCTGCGCTATGCCAGCTAGCAGCTAAGCCAGCCGTCCCCGCTGACTGAAATTGCGCACATTTTCCAATAACTTCAATAAATGCTTGCTTGTGTGTTGTGTTGTGTTTTGCTTTTTTGTTTCTTTTATTTTATTTTTTCATATTTCTTTTTCTTCGTCTCACTTGTGGTCTCCGTTCACCGCTTTCCTGTCATTTCGTACGTTTTGTGTATGTCTGAATAATGCATGAGCGAGAAAATTGAAAAAAACTGAAATTTCATATTTTCACTCAGCTAACTTCGATTTGTGGTAGCAATACCATATACACACACCACTACAATAACGACAACAACAAGCACAACAACAGCAACACAGCCGGAAGTTTACCAGTAATTTTCTGTTTATTTGTACCGCAAATCATGCTTAATACATGTACGAATACGAAGATTAAGCTAATCGGAAGGTGTACTCAGAAATTTGAGCAAGTTGCTGGAAGCGATTTGAAAAGCATTTCACTAAAACGACAACGAATGAAAAAATGAAATTTTCTTTTAAACTGCAGGATAGACATGTGTAAATTTTAGCAGCAGTGTATCTAAGGTTAACTAATAAAAGTACAGTAAAACTTATCTGCTACAGACTTGGGAATTGCTTTTATGTTAGACTACAATAATTCTGGCTGAAAGTTAAGGCTTACATAAATTCCATAATATAGTACCTACACAAAACCCTTAAGTTAGTCCAACTTGACCGATTAATTTTAAGTGTAATTTATACTGCTGAATAAGTACAAATTGTTTATTTAACCGCAATCTTTAAAGTCTTCATTTAATTAACGTTTTCGATGAAAAATAACATATTTGTGTTGTTGCATATTAACAAATTTTGTCCCACCGTTATAAGCAGCTCAACTTTGAAATCACAAGAGCCACAAAGTCTATGACATCGGGCACACACACACTTCATTTTTTACAGAACAATTTGCAAACTAAGCAAGATATACTGTGAGCAGCTGTTTTTGTTAAAATACAAAATTCAGTTCATCACAATAATAAAAACAGTTATGCTTAAATCAATCTGCATTGCTTCGCATTGTTTGAGTACAGGGCACAGTGTGCAGCAGCTTTGTGTGCAACCGAACACAAAATGCTGTACACAATTAACCTGCGCATGCTTCTGCCTATTGAAAACTCTCCAAAAAAAACAAGCCGCAGTAGTTTTTTGCGGTTCTATCACTTAGAGTCAGTTTCTTGCTTTTTATTCTTTTAGTTTTTTTGCGTTGCCTCTACTAAAACAACTTTTAGCACTTTTTGGCAGCGAACTGCTTTTGGCATATCACATTGCTGAAATCTTTTGGTGCGATTTCAATTTGTTTGCTTGCTACTCGAGCAAAAAAAAAAAAAAACAAACTAAAAAAACATATTACCAGAAAAAATCAAAATCAACGAGAAATCGGAAAAAGTGGTGAACTTTTTGACAAAGTCATAATTTTTTTGGCAACAGTTCAACGGCACACTTCCGGCACATGAGTGCAGTGGAAGTACGTAGCATACATTGTATGTAGGTAATGCTGCATGTGTGTATAGTAAAGAATTTAAAAGTTAAAGTGTCAAACAGTAATGGTATGCCCTTATCGTCATGGCAAACAAATGCGCAGTGTAGGTTGCCACTCAACGCTTAATTTGCGACTTAAAATGTTTTTGGTCACACACACACAAACAGTTGAAGTCACAAATGTCAAAAGGATGTGAGCGAGCGCGCGCGCGTATTTTCGTGCCTGTGACAGTTGGGAAAATTGCAAAAATTTCGCGTAAGCTAAGCACAACCTTAAGCTACGTTGCGTATGCGTAATTTGTAAAACATCGGCAAAAGCGGCAGCCCAAAAGTAGACTATGCTTTTTTCCCGAAACTCGCTTGTTGACATTTACGCCGCCTTTTCCTTCTTCTTTTTTTTATTTGCTGACAGTTATGCTTATTTATTGTGGTGTTTTTTTTTCTGCGCTGGTGTTTTCTTTTTTCTTTTTTTTTCGTTGCTCAACACATATAATATATGTGTATATTGTGTAAAATACGCTATCAGTCTATAGCCATCTCTCTGACTCAACTTATCGCCCTTAATGCCAGTCAGTTGGGTCGCGGTTTGTGCATGCGTTTGATTTTAAAGCCATATAATTTATTGGCTTTATGTGTGCAGATTATAACAATATCGAGATTAGCCGAAATTGCTTTGGCCTCAAAAAAAAATTGGCTTATTCAAATTTGTTTATGCAAAACGAGCCTACTATCGCCCTCAATCTGCCATGCTCAATATTAATAATAATATTAATAATAATACTTTATCGAACTGTCAAAGGCTATGTGTAGACGCACGAGAATGCGTACGCGTGCATGCGCTCATATTGGCGCTGTGCTGTGTATAAATCAACACTGATTGGCAGCTGCCGCGTTGCCAGGCAACAACAAAGGAATGAAGGAACGTACATACGAACGAAAGGTTTTCACCTCGCATAATACGCAGATAATCAAACTCAAATTAAATACGTCAGCGATGCCAACGCCAAATTCGATGTTGAAGTCCTCGTCGTTAGGATGAAAGACATCATAAGAAATGCAAAGAAAAGATATTAACTTTCGCAACGTAACGACTGCCGCGACTGAAGTGACTCAGTGTTGTTCGTATGTTGCTGATTGAAGTGGCAGCGGCAGTGGTAGCAGCAGTGGCAGGTAGGACTGCTCAAGATGTGATTGAATGCTAGAACTCGCTGCCAACACGTCGCAATGTGTTTTCTTCGTGTTTTGTAACTCATTTGCAACTCTAAACTGAGTTCATTAAAGTTAATTTGAACGTGCAGCATTGGTGCGCCAAAGCAGCAGAAAAACATAGCCAAAACAAAACAAAAAAAATAAAACAGAATAAAATAGAATAAAAAACACAAAAACCGAACTACAACAACAAGACTACATCAATAGCAAACGACAACATATTGTAATAAGAATGACACAGTTACAAATGAATGCACGCTGCGCTACACGTAGCAGCACAGCAGGAAGAAGCACGAAAAGCCAAGCATGCACCTGCAGTGCCGCTGCGCATCGATAAGTCACAATTTTGCATGACAATGTAACACGACGACAACCCTACACACAAAAACACACACACAGACACACTCACTCCAGCTATAAGGCCAATTTGTGCAGTATGACGGGTCGAGTTCGTTGCGGCAACGGTGGCGGCAGTGTTGCCATTTGTCTAAATAAATTGAAGGTAACTTCTGTAGCAAAATAGACATGAGTGAAGGTTGAAGGTTGCATAATTAGAAACTCTGTCGACTGCCACAAATAGAAATTTTAAATGTAAAAACATCAAAAATAAATAAATCAAAAAAAAATTCAAATTATTATATAATTTATTAAATTAAAATAAAAATAAGAAAACAGAAATTTCGATTTTTAATAGCAAAAGCAGACATTTTTATTTATTGTATATTTAAATTCTAGCATTGATTGTACAAAAGTATAAACAAAAAATCCAAACTTTTTAATAATTGAGTAAAATTAAGATAAGCGAAAAAAAACCAAATTATTTTCCGTACAATCTAATATTTTACCCAACAATGTACTTCTATGCATATATAAATATATATGATAATTTCTATGTTTTTTCCACTTCGTATCGCTTTTAACTTTAGCTGGAACTTTTTTGCTATTGTTTCCACATTGCATTGTGTTTAGTTGGCTATGCACATTGTTGTTTAGTCGCTCCCAGCTACATGCCTGCAGCATTTCAACTTCGACTGCAGCAGCAACACAAATGGTTATTTTCCGCAACACGAAATCACCTCACTCCGACTCCGACATCTGCCACATTATCACTTAATGCAGCGCCAACTTTTCATGCACCAAAACCAAAGCCAGGCATGCCACCGACATGGCCACACGGAAATTTTACTTTTCGAAAAGTTTAAGATAATTTTTGCTGTGCTCTTGTCGAAGAGCAAGAAAATTAAGCAGGTGAAAAAACACTCAGCAAAAGAAAGTTAAACTTAATTTCTACTATTTTTCTTTAAATTCTCCAGCGCAAAATTCTCTCTATCAAGAACAGCAGTGCAAGAACAACACTTGAGTTAAAGTTTTGTGTTGCAGCATAGGACTTTTGATTGCGCGTTGAATGTTGATTTGCGCTCATTACTTGGGTACAGGAAGCGGCACGGTATCTTTTGGAAAGGCCAAAATGCACTTCAAACATGTCATCGACTAAGACGCCGCATGAGGGGAAAATTTTGTTACCAATTGTGCCATCGCTTGGAAATTGCTTCATTGTAGCTGTTAATAGCGCAAACCTAGCCTACCTAAATTACTCTGAAACAAATCTGCCTCATTTGAAATAAATTTAATTAAATGCTGAGACAATATACTCTGCAAATTGATGCTCAGCCAAATCTTAGCATTGTTCTATTTAATCAACTGTACATGAATCCGACTGTCAAGCTAAAAATCTCAACTACAAACGCAACGAAATGATTTTTCTAGTTGCTGACACATTAAACTGAGGAAAAAGCGCCAACGTGCGCAATTACAAAAGTTTTCACACCGAGCCAAAGGTTATTAAATTATAAATGCCTTTCGAACGAATGAACGTAGAAACATGTAACCAAAGCAGCTTTTAGAGACCCGCTGCTGGTGTTCTGTTCGGTTCGGTTTTGTGTAGCAGGAAAAAGTTGTAATAATTGATAACAGATTATGCTTTACAATCTTAGGCAACATTTTATGACACCAGCACAACGTTGCGAGAAGTGCGGCTGTGTGTGGTTAAAGTAATCTAGTCATACTGGCTGAATCATGACTCATGAAATTTTCAAGCTGAATACAAACTTTTGCACAGTTATAATGTTGGCAGCATAGAAAACTTAATTATTTCGTGCGAGAAGTCCTTTTTCGGCCACTCACGTCGCCAAACGCTGCCTCCTGCTCACTCTCGCTCTCACACACACACACAGACACAGAGCCACACGGCGCTGACTTGCACAGGCGACCTCAAAAATACATATAGTTAAAAAGTTATTTATTTTATGGTCAAAAGTTACTTTCGGCTGTTTTATAGCCATGCCTGTAGCTGCATGTACATGCGGTTAAAATTTCATGCTCAGAAGTCATGTACGTCGACATCGACGACGACAGCGACGACGAAGCCGACGTAGCCGACGTTGCTGTAGACGTTAAGGACGCGTGCGAGAACGCTTTAAAACACTAGTTTCGTGCTGGTTTACTGTTAGACCACACACACACACACACCGCTCTGTTGGTGGCTTGAAAATTTACTCAAGCGTTGCATATAAATCATAAAATTTCGACCAAGTTAGTGTCCAACTCATGCAAGATACCACACACAGTGCCATACAGGACTTGTTCACACACATATACATACATGCGCATGTAGATACATGCATCAAAATAAATGTACGTTGGCCATATAACAAAAGTGAGGTTATGCATCGCCACGTAAATTATTAAGAATTTAATTCTGCGGCATAACTGATTTATATTTTTGTTCTTTTTTATTTTATTCATTTTAAAAAGACAAGCAGCTTTAATGAGAAGCAAACAAGACATCAACAAACTGCCAAGCAGACAACAACATAATTGATCTTGGTTCTATTGCTGGCGCTGGAGATGCTCAGCATGTCGCCACTCTGTGGGTTATGTCATGCGCTGCTTGATTGAAGCAACTGTGCTCCATTCTCTCATAGAGTTTGTCTTCCTTGTTAAGTCATGGAAACGAATAACTGCAGAGTCAACCCGCCTCTGCAAGGACCCTATATGAGGAGCCAGTGTGAGTTATTTATATAATTATATGCTTACAAAGCATATTTTTTTAAAAAACACTGTAGCTCATTGCTGAATCTTTGATGTAAGGCCAATGACTTCAATCTGCCTGTTGAACTGTTTTGTAGCGGAAAAGTCATCTAGGAAGTTAGGATCTGGATCTAGAGAAATCAGTAATGCACATGCCCGACAGTTACCAAAAAGTTCGGTAAGATTAGGCGATCCTCAGATAGAAGCTTTACCGAGCTTATTCCATGCAGGATTGTACCTGAGTAAAGAATTTAAATGGCAATAAATCATTTTTTGTTGCTTTTAAGCAATTTTAAGAGCTTAAGAAGAAATACAGTCATGCTTAATTGAAATTCACTTTTTGTTTTCTAAATAAGCTTAACTTATTTTCAAATGAGTGAAACTGTAAAGCAAATGAAACAATTAGCGGTGCAAAAAAATTCACATTTTTAAGCTTTGTTCGCAACACACATTTTGCGACTAAACAAAAAGAAAGAACAAAGAATAATACAATTTAGGGATAAGAAAAAAGTCCGACACTTAAAATGCGCATATAAAAATGCAGGGGAACTAAAACGCATAATACGATTAAGAAAGAGAGTGCGAGAGGCAGATTGAGTGAGTGAGGAAGAGGGAAGGAAGGCAAAGCGCGTGATAAATGCATAAAAAGCACTAAAAACAAAGTGTATTATCTAAATGATAATTTGTTGCTATGTTTGTTGAGTAATGTAATTTTATTTGTTGGCTCACACACTCGTATCTCTTACACACACAAATACACTCACACACACACACACCAGCATGTGCATTTACTTGTCGACTACGCTCCCAAGCAGAAATGCATGCGCAGTATATGCTACATACAATATATGCACATGGACAAAGCGTGAATATGAAATGTGTGCATGGCTTGGCGCAGGGTGAGGAGGGAGTATGAAGCGGAAAGGTAAGCGAGGACTTGCATGCATGCATAATTTGCATTAAGAATATTTCCGCTTCCGGTTGCAATTCTTTCTACAATTTCACGTTTATTTTTTTCGCGTAGTTTTTTACGCAACGCCTTTGTGTTAAATGTTTCAACGTTAATGTAATGTAAAAATATAAGCTGCAAAAAGCATTCGCAGAATGTAGCCAAGCTACAAATGCAGCCACCTGCGCCAGCACCAACTGCAAAGTTAATGGACAAACTTGGCAGAAATGAAAAGTTTGCAGCATAAAAGGTACCTCATTGAGCACTTGGCAGATCTTTTGATATGCTATGAAGCATTTAATAGGTTTAAACTGTGCCGAACGGAGGCTTTGCATAAGCAATAGCATTATATGCGTATAAAACGTTGCCGATCTTGAGACTAGACTTGCTTTTATTAATCAAGCTGCAGCAAAGACCTGTGACCTTAACAAAATTTTAACTGTTGCTTTTTCTAAGAAGCCTCTGTGCTTCCAGAACTCAAATAGATTCCATGAGTCATTTTATTTATCTGCTTATTCTTATGCTTTTTAGTGCTTAAAGAAATGAGTTGCTGCTTCTAATGTCTCTGTGTGTGTGGATTGATAGCATCGCTTCTTTATAGACAAGAGTCGGGCCAGCTGCAAAAGTCATTCGACACCAAGTATAATCTTCATTAAGCATAAACACTTTGAACTTGTTGGCTTGTAGAGCAAGTTTCGCAGCTGCTTATCTATATAAGCATGGCTTTGCATTGTGTTTTTTTTTTGTTCGAAATGTATATTTAAGTGCAGCAGTAATTCTGCGCTTTTTCTGCAGATTTTTTTTGTTAACATTTTTTCAGTTGCTCTTCGTTGATAATTGTCACCTTCTACCTTCAAAATGCATTTCCAGGCGCATGCACATGAAGACATGTCGGCATAATTATACATGGCTTAAATAATTCACAAAGATGCACTTAAAATGTCAGCGAAAAAACTCACGCAAAGGCCTGCCGCTCGCTGTCCTTCCTTTCGTCCTTCCATCCTTCCTTCGCCTCACAACACAGGCACGCAAATGCGAATGGGCGTGCACAGTGAGCATATATGTAGCATATATGTATGTGGGTACATACTTATTTACACATTTCAACAAAATTTTGCGCAATTTCTCTTTTTATACTTTTATTAATTTCTTTTTCATCAACTCAACGCAGTGTGAGTGTAGCATGTAATTTTTTTCGCATTTGCATTTTTATGAGCATTTTTCTTGTTTTTGAGTAACCTTCTGTTTCTGTTGCTGTTTGCTGTTTGCTGCTTGTTGTTGTTATTATTCTTGTTGCTTTGTTGTTTGCCATTTGCTGTTTGTGCTTGGCGAACTCATAATATGCGTTTTATATGTGCATATATGCATGGCCTGTACTCAGACATAAGCGAAGCGACATGCATGCATGTGCATAGTTCTGCTGCATTTTTGTTTTTTCGTTTATTCGGTTTTTGTATTTTGCATTTTTGTTCTGTTTTTTTTTTTGTTTTTTTTTTTTTTTTTTGTACGTTTATTTCAAGCATATTAAATTACTTAAGCGCCGCAAAAGCTGCCATGAAACGTTGCTTGATGAAAAATCTGGCAAACGCCGAGGACAACAATTGTGCAATACGACACCGACAAAGACATATGATGAACTTTTAAAGCGTCATTTTTCGTGCATAAATCTTTGCGGCTTTGTCCGCTACCACGCTGCAGTGACAACAACAACAATAACAACAGAAACAGCAGCAATAACAACTTTGCCTGCAGAAACAATTCAAGCCAAGCAAAACAAATAAACGAAAATTAGTTGCAGTGCATATGCGCGCATACAAACAACGGAAAGGAAGCAGCAACAACAACAGCAGCAGCAGCAGCAAGAATTATAACAGCAAAAGAAAATGCATTGCAATGGAATCTAGGAATAAAACAAATTTTCAGAGAAAAATAGAAAACAAAAAAAAAATGAAAACAGGAACGTATTTGTAAATTATGTGCTACAATATGTCAGCATGTTGCACACCCCCTGACGTGACGCCGCATTGTGCTTATTGTCGCTACGTTGCTGGTGGGGCATGAGCTGGTGAATGCTGCTGACTGCCAACAGCTTAATCAGAAATTATTTGAAATGTTGAGTCAACATGTTCTCGAGCATACGCATAATATTGCAATTTGCACGCCATGACCTCGTGACCTATATGTGGCAACCAATAAGCACTATACCAGCAGCAACACGAACACGAACAACAACAACAATGCGAACAACAATGGCAACAACAGGCAGTGCTACTTTTTCTTACCACAACAAGCAGATGTAATACAAGTCAGCAGCTTGTTTTTTTGCAGCCAGCGAGTCCTGCTCTCGTTACATGCCGTACAGCAAAAGCATTGAGGCATTTTAGTGCTTAGCAAAGAGTTAAGTGAAGTCAGTTTTATAAGAATGAGCGCGCAATATTTCAAAAGTAAGCAAAAAAGTTTGCTGTCATCATCGAGACGATAAGTCAGTATAATGGCCGAGCACATACTCTGTCGCTGGCTTCACACTTTAAAGACGTCAAATACAAAGCCTAAGACTACTGCAGCCATGCTGCTGAACTTTCCAAAATAAACAGAAATGCTCGTAGAGTATCAGTTTAGCCATGATCAAAGCTGGTCAGATTTACTCAAACTAACCCAATAGAGACAACAGACATGCAAGCAAAACCCAGTGAACATTTATGGCACAACATATGCTGAGACGTTTAGGCTCGTCTGCTTAGAGGACCGTGTTGTGCACAATGCTATTCGCGCATGCCTAGCCTGAACTCAGACGCTTTATATACTTTCTTGACGCTTATTATAATATTTGCTTTTATTCCATGCTTTTATGCTTATGCGTATACAACGCAAGCTGTGCCGGGCTCATTTGTTTTATAAACAAGCGCACAAGCGAACCAGCATACGACAAGACAAAAGCCAAGAAGAAAACCAAAGGCAAGCGTAGCAGCAGCGCAAAAAAGTAATAGTTGAAACGAAAAGTACTGTAAAGCGACGAAAAGCAGCAACAACAGCGCCAGCACAAATAACAAAAGCAAAAAAGAAAAAAAAAAAAAAAACAGAAAGTAAGAAAAGAAAAACGTAGAAAAGCAAAGCAAGCAACTATTGTAACAGCAAGACGCGCGCTTTTATTATTTTTCATTATGAGTAGAATAAAAAGCAAGCAAAAAGCGAAAGAAGCCAAGAAAGCAAATGCAAGCAAAGAAAGCAATGAACGAAGCGCACACGCTATGAACAAAGACTTTGCCTCTAACTTATGGCCAGGCGATGAGTTGCCGCACAGCACAGCACAACACAGCAGAGCAGAGCAGAGCTGCGCAATTGCATGTCTTGGCTTTGTTTAGCCAAAGTTGAATGCAGCATGCAGCGTGAATTTCCAGCAGCATACCGTGCTATATTAGTTGTGGGAAGCATAAACATTTCCCATATACGTATATGGCGTGCATGGAGTAAACAAACGTACAAAGACGACGTCGCAGATTGTGCGCGCATTTCGCTACTTTTTGGTTTGTCTGCTGTTAAAAAAGTTTTTGGCGCACAATCAGTTGCATTTCAACGACATATTTTTCCCTACTTTTTATTTGTTTTGTTTTGTTTTGCCTTGCCTTGCTTTGTTATGCGCCATGCGTGTTTGTTTCTATTTCGCTTCTTTATTTTTATTTTGTATTTTTTTTGTTATTTTGTTTGTTACTGTATAATTTAGTTGGCTTTTCATGTTGTTTATGGCAACGCGGCATAAAGCTTAAAAGACATTGCTGGCAACTTGCTTGAAAGAACACATGTCGTATGCGCATTAACAATAATCTTTTACGCTTTTTGTTGTTATTGTGCTTGTGTGCATTACATGAAATAATGTTATGTGCTGCAAATAAAGCGTGTAATATTATAGCACACATCATTGTCGTATACGTAATATATAAGCATTTTTATATTTAGCATATACAACGTTAACTGCTAACAATTAATTTTCAGTTATTGCCATAGCATTAAACATTTTAAATATAAGGAGCAAACTTGGTGCCTAACTGCAACCATGCCCCCTGCATGCATAATTGCACTTGTTTCAATATTAAGTATACGCCAAGTTATGCACTACTGCTGGCATACATGAGATTGTCTGCTGAAAATCTTCAAATCTGTGAAGCAAGCAGCAGCTTTGTTGCACATTACAGAAAGCAATTCAAAGCATGACCCCCTGCCAAGCAACTGCCAAGAGCACTAACTCAATTTCAGTTTAACTATTTCTGCTTGTGAAACTTCGTTCGATCGTAAATATTTATGCCAAAACGTAAGCAAGGCAAAAAAATTGAATTAGAAAACATTTCGCAAATCAATTTATATATATATATATATATATTTCTATAAAATTGTCATAGACAACATTAAAAAAAAAGAAAAAAAAAACGAAAAAGGCCAAAATAAAAGATGTGTAGTTAAAAAACCAAATAAAAAAAAAAAGCAGCAAAAATATTAGCCAAAGGATACGGCAAGTAAGTATACAAACTTTTTCCTGCAACACACAGAAAGACAAAAAACTCAGAAACAGGCAACTATGCGAGTTTATATAAGAAAACTAAAAATAAAGAAATCTTTGCGAAGCAGCCAAACGAGTCGAGTTAGGCTAAGAGACATCAAGCGTTTCTGGCCAAAAGCATTGCAGTGCAATGCAATTAAATGCGAAGTTTCGACTAAACTAAACTGAATCTGAACAGAACTGAACTGAACTGGACTGGCATTCAATCGAATTGAACTAAACTGCTCCGACTTGTGCAGACGAAGTCACTGCACCCAGTTCCACTCTGTGTCCATGCTCGTGTCTGTCTATATGTCTGTCTATCTATGTGATTGTGTGTGTAAGTGTGTCTGTGTATATGCCCTGCGACACGTGCGTGGCATATGTGGACAAGACGTATGCTCTGACTGCGACTGCGACAGCGACAGCGACTGCTTTGCCGGACCTGGACTTGGCTACATACGTTTGCCAAACATCAATTGAACGTACCAAATTTGATTCTGTTGCGCTCGATTGCGTTGAATTTCAATATAAATATTTATTTTATTTATCTCGTACAAGAAAAACTTTGATTCGCATTTGTTTCGATCCAATGCCAGTACAGCGGAGAACAAACGGAAAGGCAGATGCTGCAGCGTATTTACTCTATGCCGATTAGATTTCAATTTTACTGCAACTGATTTCCTTGCAGTACACGACGAATCATTGCAGCTGTGAGTACAAATAGTACGCAATGTGATTTGAGCATTTTGCTTTACTACCTTTTGCATTTTGTATTGCTGTTTGGTCAATTTGCACTTAATTGCCAAATTGGCAGAAGCCACCTCGTTATGCTCTTGTTTATTAAACTCTGCAGCGATCTTCATTATATTAAGTGCGCACACATAAAACGCGTGCCACCACGTAATTTAATAAACTGGCAACAGCAATCATGGCCACGAACACAAAATGCTTTACGACTTATAAAAACGTAAACTGCAAGAGCAACAAAAGTCTAGCAGATAGAAGCGATGGAAGTGTGAATTGTTAAATAAAATGGAAGACATAAACCGAATCAGAGCCAAATGCGCAATACAACTTCGAGCACATAAAACTGCTGACTATCTGCAGCAGACTTTGTCTAGGCGAAGCAGGCACAGCAACTGCATAGCAAAACAATCTTGGCAATAAATTCTTATTAAGCATTTTCAAATTTGCTTAAGTTGTGTTATTGTCTGGCTTAAGCCATCCAATAGATGAACTGAAACGCCATTGATTATGCACAAGTTAAAATGCTTCCCAAGGGACACAAAACAAAAATAGAAATAGCAAGAAAAAAATTTAAATTTTGAGAAGATGTATTTTCATAGAAAGAGATCTTAAGATTTCATCCCATCTGCCAACTTTGTTGATCAAGTCCAACAAACCGAAAGACTTTGATTGAATAAATCTAAAATTTTGTGAGGTATTCCACATAAAATGTGTGAAGATTTCCGTAGTTTAAATGTTTCTAGCTAAGACACTCGGTTTGTAAATTTTTCATACATCATTTCATATTCCGTAGCATAAGAGAAACCTGTCCAAAATTTGTCTTAATCAATTTCACAAAATGTTTTAGAGTTTCACCAAATCAAAATTTTCCTCAATAAATTTTTTATTCAAATTATTCAATTCATCATTTCGAATACTTAAGCAAACATAAAACAGCTGCAAAATGAAGTTCTATCCAAATGCGGATGTTTGGTTCTGCTGCGAACAATCGAATATACCGCAGCGTCATTGTCCCGATCATAGCTGGAAGCTGCAGGACAAGACCACAACGAATGTGATACGCTACTGGCGTGACATCGAGGGCGTGCGGAAAATGATTATAAAGGACAGCGATCTATACTCTCAAACCTGGCCTAAGACACGCATTCGCAAGGAGGCCTGCCTGCCTCTATTATACGCGACTGGCTATCGCTTCATTAAATTGTCGCAGGCGGGTCCCGCAGGCTTCAAGTGTGCGCCCATACCGGTCAATTTGGCGACCGCGAAGGTGCTAAAAGGTGCCTACGCATATAAGCAGCAGCTTTCATTGACTCTACTTAACATGCTCATATTGTTTTACAGTGCAAATAGCTAAGCAACAGCGTAAAGAGGCGAAAGCAGCCAAGAAAGCCCGGGCAGAGGAGAAGCGCGCCAAGGCGGAGGCCAAAAAGAAAGCCAAAGCAGAAGCGCTTAAAGCGAAAAAGAAGGCGGCACGCAAATAGTCATAGCTGCACTGCGCTTGCCTTTAAAATTGTTGTGCTGTTATGTTAGAAAATTTAAAAGCAAAAATTGTTACTTCATATGCAAAGACTTCATCAGGCAGTGTCCGACTTCATTTAACTGTGGGCGCATGTGGGCGTGGCATGGCGGTATGTATGATATGGTGGTATGTGTGGGATGGTATGGTTTTTTGGCATGCAGAAAAAGCCACAGCAAACCATCAGCTGCATGCATGTCATTTCTTGGTTTTTGCGGTTGCACACAAGTCGAAAGTGAAAAAGAGAAAAAGAGAGAGAAATAGCGTAGGAAATTCTGTTGATGAGGCAAAGCGTATGTGGGCTGTATAAAAACGAAATGTAACAAAAACAAAAAAAAAAACCAAAAAAAAAGAGAAAAGAAAAAAAAGGAGAAAAAATTGCTGATTGCTGCCTTTGAGCACCGTTTAAATTTTACTTGCTTGTTAACTCGGCAACGACTTCTTCTTCTTCGTCTTGCTGCATGTAATCCTTTGGATTTTAACTACTGCACAGACACATACACGAACACACATACACTCATACACACAGACTCACACAGTTACACGTCGCAGTAACGTTGAGTCGAGTCGAAGCGTGAGTGAGTGAGTGAGTTTGACTGCTGCCACTCGTGCTCGTGCTTTTGATTGCCTTTATTTGCTGCATTTAATCGAATTAATTAATGACGAATTCACATTCATCATTTACTGTGCACTCCGCTGTGTATTCGCCAATCGCCATTGCGCACAGACGCCGTGCATACTCGCATGCGCCTGTATGCCGTTGCACAACACACGCGCCGCACTCTCTGTGCCGTGTTCATCTTTTTTGATTTGTACTTCGTTCTTTTTTTTTTTGTTTTCATTGTATGCATACATATTTAAAATTTTTTTTTTTGTATTTTGCATTTGGGTATGTACAAATCAACGAACTGCAAAATTCAATTGAAAATCATTGAATGCAGTTAATCAGTTCGCTTGGTCACGCTAATTATTGCGTTTCGGGGCCAAATTGTGTACGCCATGAATATTTTGTTTTTCTCACTTTATTGCATGTGCACAGGCGCAATTTATTGAAATTATATTTTCATACAGCAAACAGGGTTTTGTTTTCTTTTTTGCTTTTTTTTTTTTTAGTATGTGCTTTATATTATTTAAATGAGCTGTATGCATAAATTATTTATGCATTGGTCATGGCTGATTAAATGGTTGCCATGAGCTTATTGATTTCTGTTCAAATATTTCTAAAATTCAGATAATTTAAGGCAAAAAAGTAAACAAATCAACAAAATCAAACAGTAAAACCACAATTCAGCCAGCTTTGCTCCTGAGCTCGGTAATCACTTATCGCCACATGAATTGCCAGTTATACAGGATGATGGGCCATGTGTAATGTGCTCTCAGAGATTGTGCTATAATATTTATATATATAATATCTCAATTTAAAATTTATAACAAATCGCATTAATTGCTAACTTTGGTATCACCACATATCTCGGTAACTAGGTTAAGTTTAAAGCGGATCACACTACAGTCAGCTTTAGCTAAAGTCAAGTCGTTTTATGCAATTAGCCAAACAGGTGCGAAAATCTGTCAATTAACATTCATTAACGCATTAAAATAATAATCAATGTAGAGAAAGCGAAATTGTATGTCTAAACTAAGAAACTTAAGAAACACTAAGCCGAAATGCCAAGACAAACGATGCGCAGCGCTGTCCGTCTTTGACGCTAATGGCATTTAACAGTGTCAGCTAAAAGTGCAGCACCAACTATTAACCCTACATCCGCTTATTTCTTAGCAGCAATTTCACCAACAAACAACAGCCAGCAGCGAGCCAGCAGCCAACAACGGCACAACTCGACTCGACACAACTCGACCCGACTCAGCTAAACTCAGCACAGCTCAGCTCAGCTCAGCTCAGCTCAGCTCAACACAACGCAAGCCAAGCAAGTAAAGTCAATTATCCAAGCAGCTTTGATGCAAGTAATTGGCATAATGAAATTTTCTTAACCAACGACCACAAAGCAGGCGAACAAACGAACGAGCGAGCAGCCAGCAAGACGAGTATGGTGATTTCTCAGCTACTGCCGCTGCCACTGTCACTGCCGCTGCTGCTGCTGCTGCTGCTGCTGCTGTCGTTGATGAAGCAGCGCAAAGGCATTAGCACTACATAATAGCAGCAGCTGAAAGGATAAGCACCAAGCAGCAACCATAACCAAATTAGCATAGACATGCTATGCTATGCATGAATGCTAACAACGATGAGCCAGCGACACTAGACACGACGCGGTTTACTTGACGATGACGATGATGACGACGACGACGTTGATGGCAACAATGCCGCTGAGGTTGCTGCTTAAGCTGTGTAGTTTTCATATAAAAATACTTGTTGGGGGGCATGTGGCTGCGTTGAATGGCTTGAAAACCCGCACGCAGTCAATGGCTAAGAATGTGTTAACAAGCTGCCTCTGGCCTCCTGCCTGCTTTCCTGCCCGCCTCCTTGCCCAGCTGGCTGCTTACTTGGCCTACGCATATAACAGCTTAAGCGCATATTTAATAAATATTTGAAGTCATTGCCGCTCAAGCAGCTGCACTTCAGTTCTCGTTCGCTTGTCGCTGCACAACGTCAACTTGCGCCGCAAAAAGTCATTAATGCAAAAGTTGAACGCACATTGTTTGGCCAGGACAAGTCAAGCCAATGTTAGCATGCTCGAGCATAATTCGCGACAATCTTTGCTGTGGTTGCTGTTCTCGTTGCTGTTGCTTATGATTTTCTTGTCTCATTTGTTGGCTGCTGCTGCCGCTTGCGCCTTAGGGCTGCAGCGTACATGTCCTCTGCGCCATTGTGGCGCCTCGTGCTTGTTTGTGGCTTAGTTAGTGTGGCAAACATCCCATAGCAAAGCAGAGCAGCGCAGACAAAAGCCAAGACAATGTGTATGCCCTAACGATTTGCTTGTTGCGCTGCTGCTGCTGCATTGGCCTTAGCCCCTGACCAGGCAGCAGCCTCAGCCGCAGCCGCAGCGAAATTCGCTCTCGTCTCTTTGCATATGCAAGATCAATTTCCACACAGCAGCAACCCAGCGGAAAACGTGCGCGAAACCAACCAACTACGAAACCCAAAAGCTGCACATAAACTTTTTTTTTTATTTTTGCTGCTTGTTGTTGTTTCAATTTTTTTTTTTGAGCCAACATGGGGGCAAACGTTTAATATTTTATGCGGCCCTGGCATGGCATGGCTTGGCTGCCTGCACCCTGAGTTGAGCTTAGCCGCGGCTCGCAACAGTTTTGCAGCGACTGACATTATACATAGCCAGTTTCTATTATGCTGCAGCGAGTTTTATTCCCCAGTGGCCAGCAACAAAATTCTTTGCTTGCACTTTGCTGCTCACTCGCCTCAGTTTACGTTTACGACTTGACTGCTGCTGCTGCTGTTGGTGTCTGTTGCTTCGTTTGCACGGTTGCACTTGTGGTTACTGATGCTGCTGCTGCTGCTGCTGCTGCTGCTGCTGCTGCTGCTGCTTGAGCGGCAACTACGTGTAGCCGCAACACTTTTAACGTTTCGCTTACTTTACTTTGCGTTTTTCCTATTTTTTCTTTTAATTCTGTTGTTTGTGTGCAGTAACAGCGGGATTTCTTGCCATATTGCAAAGAACTTTAAGTTTGCATAAATTTTCTTTGCTTTGTTTCTCTATTTTTTATCAACTTGCAAACACTGCAGTCAATCCCCTGGCAGCCATGTGCCGTTGTCATTGCTGTAATACACTCGCGCGACTCGTAGCAAGTAACAAATGCCAAATACCTAAAAAATACGAAAAAAAAATCTCGGCCTAAGTGCGAGTATTACACGCCAACTCACCGCCATAAATATAATGTGCGCGCGCGCCCTTAATAGATATTTTATCGATGCGCATTAAAAGGCTTTTAAAATTTATTGACATTACCGACTCAATTAAATTATGTTGTCACCGCGAAGTCGTCGCTGTCGCCGTTGTTGTCGTCCGTGTCTTCCTTGTCACCGTTCTATGTCCTGCGTCCTACGTCATGCGTTGTATGCATTGTCGCACCCGCAGCAAACATATTTTGCATGTCAACAACGAAAATCAGCGGCAGCTCAGCCGCATCAACGGCAAGCACAGCGCACCAATACGCAGTCAACGGCTGCTGTAACACGGCGGCAAACGTGAAATTGGCAACGCCATGAGCAGAAAATTTGCTGGCACAACGCAGTAGCGATTTACGCCGCTAGCTGAGAAAACTCAATTTGCGTGAAAATACTTTTAGTTCGTTGTGCATATTTTAAATTTAATATAAAGCAAAAACAACAATGGCGACAACGACAACGACACGACGACAGCGACAAGCATAAAAACAACTACAACATCAGCATTAACATCAACAATACGCCCAGCAAAAACTCTGCAAAGGCAATAATAAAAATGAATTAAAAATGGCAGCAAACACAAAAAATAAAAAAAATAAATTTAAAATAAAAAATATTATAAAAATGCCAGCATATATGGAAAAAATGCTTTTCATGGGTAAATTAATGCATATGAGTTTATTATGTATATATGGAAAATATATTGGCAAAAGAAAAAAGAAAAGAAAGAAAAAAAAAGCAACAACGCATTTCCGCTTAATGTGTTTGACGCATAAAACGTTAAGCATGCGGCATACACGGCGTATGATTGCTCAATTTTGGTTGACGTGCAACGCGTGACAAAAAGCTTAGCACACTTTCAAGCGCAGCATGTAACTCAGTTTTTACTTGTGTTTAAATATAATTTTTAATCGCATTTCATTTTCAAAATAAATTTTCAAAAACTTCAGTGTAAATCAAATTATACCATTAGCTAGAAAATCACCAGCACTGTGCACACTGTAGCGCAACAGCTGATGTCGGCAATGCGCAAGTAATTTATTTTTGCATATACATACGCATACCTGTAAAATTAATAATGGCAAAAATATAAAGTCATGCAGACGCGTTCTTTTTTGTTTCTTGTTTTTTTCTTTAATGCTGCTTGTTTTATTATATTTAAAATATGCATAAAAAATGCAAAAAAAAATTAAGCAAGCAAGAAAAAAACAGTATGAAAAATCTTTAAAAAAAAATGTATGCTTTATAATATAAAGCTACACTCAGCTGCTTGCGTTGTATGCATTGCATTTGAGTGATCGCTTGAGTTCTTAATAGAGCGTGAAAATTGTTGTTAAAACTTGAACAAAGCGCACGCTGTGCATAATTTATGCGCAAAATTAACTAACTTTAAACGAAATGAAATTTAATGAAAACAAAAATCAAGCAAAACGAAAAAAAAAATAAGAAAAGGAAAACAAGAAACTTGCTAACAAAAAAAAAAAGATAAGACTGCAACATAATTGAAATGCACAGCCAGGACTTCATTAGCACAGGTTATCGCGTAAATTTATAAGCCATTTTAATTTCATGCGCGTATGCTGCAATTTTTCAATGCAAGCATTTACGTCTTGTTCTTGCTGCTTTTTTGACTTTTATTTGCGCACAGGCACGAAAACTCCGCAAAGTTTTTGTTAGTGTTAGCAGTGCAAAGGCACAGCAGCACACGACTGTAAGTGGCTACAAATGTCATAAATTATGCAGCACGCGACTACAATCTGATCTGATACCCGAGCGCATGGCGAAAAGTGCAAAGTGCAAAGCATAGAATTTTTGCACACATTACGACACGGCATGGCACAGCACGGCACGGCACGAACTGGCAGCCTTTGCTTACGCTAAGGCAAAACTTCGATGCGCACAAAATAGTTGTGACGTCAAAGTTGCAATGAAAATATGCTGCAATTGCAATCACACACCTGAGACATGGAAACTGCTCCAGCACGTTTGATGCTTAATATTTTGGGCATGCAATCGTTTGGTCAAACATAAAGGAAGCAAACAAAAACTGCTTATAGAAAAATTCGCAGAACTTCCTTGGCCACTTGCGCACGCATTTACATGCACCACTCGAGCACTACTTGAAAGCAATTAACGCCACTCAGCAGCAGACGCAGCAAACCCCGTTGCCCCAATATCCCAATACCCCAACACTGCAAAACCCCATTACTCCAATATTCCAATACTCGGCACTGCATCTGTCAAAGCGCAAACCTCTTGAATTTAAATTAAACGTTTTTCTGCAAGTGTTTTTTTGTTTTTGTTTCTTGTTTTTGCTGCACTTTAGATTTTAGCCTCAGCCATGCAAGAATATTTGCTTTTCTTTTTCTTTTTTTGCCGTCTAGTCTTTTGCACTGATGACTGCATTTGTTCGAAACTTCTGCAGCAGCGTAAGTCATGGCTGAGCTCAGCAAACTAAGCCACACCAAGCCAGCCCCAGTCAGGCAGCAGCCGCTCAACTAGAATGTAAATCGAGTAAAATTTCTAAAAATTCTGCAAGCGATTTCTTACGCAACTCGGTTGCCATTGCCTGCCTTTGCATGGCCAACTTCTAGCGTAAGCCAAAATTACACACCGTGCGTCCTGCGCTAGTCCTGTGCTGTGCTCTTGTTGCGTCAATTGAGGCATGGCACTCTGTAATTCAATTATCGACTCTTGGCAGTAAAAAAGTGTTAATTATTAGTTTCCTTTGTAGCGCTGAGGCATTTGCGCTGACTGCGTCTCACACAGCGTTCAGAGCGCGTCAAATACAAATTTAAAGTGACAAAAGCAGCAACAAAGCTCCGAAGCAGGAAGAAAAACTGATAAAAAAAAAAACAAAGAAAACAAAACGAAAACGAAAAGAAAAGAGAAAATACATAATTAAGTAGTTGGCATTGATGACTGACTGACTACGGCAGACTTACTTAGCCTTAAGCGTAAAAATTAAGTTAAGAGAGCAGAGCAAATTGCACAAGTGCGTGGTCGGGTGGCAGTCTGTGCAGTGCAGTCTGACACTTGAAACAGTCTTTGACAGCATATGCTTAGCCGATGTGCGTCACTTCAACAAAGTGACAATTGATATTCATTTAAATTGGTCCCTTTTCCTTGACAATTCAATTAAGTAAACTTTAAACTGCTGCATTTGCGAAGCATGCTTCATGCAAACTTAGCAGCTGCAACAGTAAATTAGTCAAATTCTATTTTTAGACCAAAGCATCAAAAGGCTGCAGCTGTTTCAATGATAGACATTTATAGATTTTAGTCTACCCTAACGTTAATCAATCGATCTTATAGATTTATGTATGAAATATTGTGTGTACATTTTTTTAAATTTCTTTATATTTAAAAGTTACTAGCCTGCGATTTCCAGGGTTCTGCTGGCTTTCTTGCTTGCTTAAGATTTGTTTAAATCAACCTTGCTTTTGCCATAGCAGCATTTAGTAAGGTTTTTAATGTTGAGAAACCAAGTGACAGATTACACATGATCATAGTTAAGCTCGTTTGAACTTATTCAGTAAGGTTAGAAAAAGCATGCTTTGTTTTTATTTCTTGTTACATTGCTTCGTTTAAGTAAAAAATTGTATAAAATCATTGCACAATGACTTCAAAAGTCGCTATGTACATACGCGTGAAAAGATTTACAATCCTTTGACATGTCAACAGCGCATAGCAACCAGACAAATGAGAGATCAGAGAAAATGCATAAGTCAAGAAAAATTGGCTTCATCGCATTAGCGTCATTAACAACAACGTCGTCACTCTCATTATGCTACGCAAAGTCATAGACAACCTCTCAATGCTAAGTAAGCACACTTGACCAAAACGAAAGCTTAAAAGTGCAAAAAAAAAAACAAATAAACGCACAAAAAAAAAACGAAAACAATGCGAAAGTTAGCAAAAACAAACAAAGACTGGCAAACGTAAAGCTTCGCTTTCAATTACCAACTTAACGCTGATTACTTATTCCTTAGCGCAAAAATCCTAGCTTGGGCGCGAGCGTAAAGTCTCATCATAATCCCTCACACCCAAAGCGCATTGAGCAAGGCAACGAACCAAGGAATCAGCCAATGTACGGACGTTGAATGAAGAAAAGTGAAGCACGAGCACGAGCAACGATACGAGTGCTTGGCAACCACATACAAGACAGTCATCAGTCGTATAAAGCAGCTGAGAAAAAAAAAAAAAAACAAAAAAAAAAAAAGAAACAGAAAAAGAAAAAAAAAATAAAAGGATATTAGTCAAAATAAAGCACAACGCAAAAGCGTATCCTTATACAAAGTAGCCGCACATGCACACACATACGCATTGAGTTGCTCAAGGCTGAGGTATTCAAGCCCAACGCAGGGCAGCGCAAACCAAGGCAAGCCAACGCAGAGCAACTCAGTGCGACTCAACTTAACTCGACTCGACTCAACTCGACTTGACTCGAATCGACTTAATCTCGCCTCTTTGGTATGCACGAACTGTATTCAAATGAATTCTGATTGAATTCATTGAAGCTCATCAGTATAAGAAACGATTTTTTCTGATCTAAGACACACGCAAACGCAGCAGCGCCATGCACACGCCACAGTAACCACAGTCAGTACAGTACAGACGAGGACTACAGTGGCCACAGCGGCGGCTACTGCGACGGCTACTCACTGCTGCAGCACACTTCAAACATTTATTTCAGTAATGGAAAAAATGTGTTTGGCAATTTTTCGTATTTTTATGTGTATAAATTTCAACAACTCTACGTTTTCTACTTCTGTCTACTTTCGTTTTTTTTTTTTCTTTTTTTTTTGTCGTCGCTTTTATTTTAATTTTTTTGGTTCTATTTTTTTTATTATTTATTGTTTATACTTTTTTTTTTACTATACCGGCTTGCGCAGATTGTTAAGAAGTAAAGCAAATAAAGCATAATGGGGTCGAACTTTAAAATACCTAGTCTGAGGTTTTTACCCACTTACGTGGCGCATTGGCATCTTAGTGTGCTGGGTACTTATGTTGTGGCAACGGAAGCACACCGACCCCATTGGCGGTCGACGCTAATGGTGACGGTGTTGCCGGCAACAGGAAGCGGAAGCATTTTTAATGATTGGCAAATTTGACGTTGTCCCTGGACTGTGCGCACTTCTTTTGTTTTGCTTTGCTTTACACGTTCCGTTCTTTATTTTTTTCGTTTTTCTGTCGGTTTTCTTGTGGCTAATATGCGTATTCCTTTGCAGCAAATAGTACGCGCGCACATTATTGATGAAAATGCAAATTCAATTTTGGAAAATTTACTTGGTATCTCTTATTTTTTTTTTTTTCTTACTTTTTCTTACAGTTAGTCTTTTTTTTCGTACGTGGCTCTTTTTCGGTCGAAGTATCCATTCGCATCCGTCGCTTTGTGTACGCAAGGGAAATACGCTCAGCGCTTGTTGCATATATTTAGATTGGCATTTAGCCGCGGCAACTTGCCACTGATTGGCTTTGCGCTTTTAGCACTGACTATGACAATAGCGCTGCCATGGCGATGGCAAGTTTATGCGATAGTTTCGTTAAGGCAAGCTGCTTGCTAGGAGCATACGCCCTTCCCAGACCACGTTAAATATCAGTCAAAATTATGGATTATAGAAACCCGTACAAGCACGTGGCAAAGTTTTATCAAAAGCACACTTCGCGTCTTTTATTATTCACATCCTTAGCTCCACAAATATTGCGACGCCTTATCTGACTTATCATTCATTTGTATTTGACGCGTCAGCCTTTATACTCAGAAGCATACTTCAAAATCCATACAACAGCCACAAAAATAAATTTTCTTTTGCTCACCTATGCATATAAGCATTATACGTTTAAATTCTGAAAATTTTGTTAACATGCAAAACAAGCTTCAACTTACTGCAAAGTGTGTTGAGCGCCATTTTGGAGACGAATAGCATAATGACAAAATTAAAAAAGAAATATAAAACATTAAAAAAACAAAAAACCTCGATCCTGCCAGGAGTCGAACCTGGAATCTTCTGATCCGTAGTCAGACGCGTTATCCATTGCGCCACAGGACCGTTGAGTTTGACCGTGCACAGTCAGTCTTTAGAGCTACGTGAATGTGCTGAATATGTAAAATTTCTAGTCGCGCACGCTTTGTTGTTGTTGACATTGTTGTGGCTGATCATCGTCCCAACAAAGCAAGCTTATCGCTTCGCTTGCTTTAATATTTTTAGCCTACACAAGTGCGAGCATAAAATTCTACGCAGACTGTCTGCTCTGTTCTTGTCAGCTGTATAAATAAAATAAATTATTGTGTTAGAAAAACACAAAAAAAAAAAACAACAACAAACAAACGTCGGCAGTGCGGCACATAAAGCCAAACGAAATTTGAGCGGCACAACTGAAAAGATACTCGCACCGCGCATATCAATGGCTTGGGTATTTATTTCGTATTGTGATTGTTGTTGTTGTTGGAGTTGTTATTGTTGAGAACTCGTAATGATTTGCATGCCGTTTATTAATGTTAAACTTCTTAATTTAAAAAGCAAAGAGTATAACTTGTTTTGATTTACTAAACATCGCTTGGACTTCGCAAATACTCTGATTAGCATACTTAATCATATTTATCAAATTTATAAAATTCATTTACAAAATAAATGAACGCATAATGAACAGTGATAATTAATTTGTTTGCAAACATTTACGTGTATTTCCACTCGTTGCTGATTTTATTAATACAATTTTGGCAGTGAACTACCGGTATAATTGATTGATTTGATAAATTAGTTTTGTTATTTAAAGACCATTATCTAAAGTATGCATGTCGTCTTTTGTAGTACGCTTACACACACTGTGTGTGAAAATAGATTCAGCGTTGACTCTTCATTTACTAATAGAAAACAAAGCTACACTTTATTAAAACAGCTATAAAAAACCTACATCATATATTACTATTATTGCTAGTGTAGTTTTTTTTCTAGTTTTTGCATAGCGTCGGTTACAGTTTATAGTTTTATATTAAGTATAAATGCTGCCGGAACAAGTTGTTTTTTCACGTACAACTTTTTCACATGGTTATTGGTTTTTTTCGATTTTTTAGATTGAGCTGAAAGTTCTGTCATTTGCATAAATAATGACCAACAATTAAGGCGCACTAAAGGCATATTAAAAACGTATAAAAGAAAAAAACCAAAAACTCAACGTAAAAGACTAAAAACAGAAAGCGGCTAACAAAGTCGAAATCAGAAACCAAAGCCGTGACCGGAGCAGAAACAGTTCAGTTCAGTTCAGCTCAGCTCAGCTCAGTTCTCTGCTGTTCTATTCGTCAGTTCAATCAGTTTTTGCATGAGCGGACTCTGCACACTCGTCCTTCGGTTCATCTGCCGTTTCGTTCGCTGCTTCGTTTGCTGGTTAACTCTGTGCAATTTATTTTGTTGCATAAAACAGAGCAGACTGTAACTACAACAAGCATAAAAAAGCCAATAAGTAAATGAATGCAGGGAAAAATGTATGGATTTGGTTATTCCCGTTAGACTCTTCCTACTGCACACATTTCTTTTTACCTTTAAACAGAATATAAATATAATAATTAATCATCCTCATTAAAGCAATGATCAGGAATACATGCTTAGAGAACTGCCTAATGATTTATTATAGTAGGTAATAGGTAATCAGTTAAAATTTCGAGACTCAAATATAATTGAGGTATAAACAAAATATATATATAAATACTATTTCTATACGAAATATCGCACCTGAGATCATCATTGGATCATTGAAAGAAAATAAACTTTTATACTTTCTACTATTCTACTGTATATATATTGGCATTACAAACGTCATGCCGAAATTCAAATACCCATTCCGACTGATTTAAAAAGCGCAATGGGCAGACAAAAAAGCAAAGCTACGCAATATGCCTACTGGGCAGAGACTACAAATTACGTGTGAAAAAAGAAGCGTTCGAATGTAGGAAAATCGCTTTCAATGCTGATTGGAAGCCAAATTAATACAACGAAGCCAACAAAAAAGAAAGAAAAACCAAGAAAAAAGAAAAAAACATATTCCAGCTGGACCAGGCGCACATGCGATTATTGGTGAACTGAGTTTTTTATGCAGCCATTGTTTGATTTGGTTGGCTTGACCCGCCCTGCGTTGAGTCTCTACATATAAATGAAACTAGTTAAAGCAATTAGCAGTAAATATCAATTACAGCACACACACATAGACAGACACACACCCCTGCCTTACATGCACACCGCGTTTAATTAACCAAAGAAGCAACGAAAATGCTACGGCATGAAAAAGGTGGCTAGAGAAGCGTTAAAGTTCTGCGTAGCACGGAAGCATTTCACACGCATCAGCCAAACTCAGAGTAAAAGTTTGTTTTGATTTTCCGACACCGTGCTGCACATGATTTAGACTGGCATGCCCACATGCGATAGCTACCCACTAAACTAAACACTGACATCGCAGCTGCACACTGAACACAGCTGCAGAGATTTTTGCGTCTCGACATGCCATTATTGGCTCTACCTGCTCTTGCAGTTGCTGCCATTCTATCGAGCAACATCAACATCAACTACAGCGGCAGCAGAGCCAAAAGTAGCTAATTCGCATGCCAACGTGCTCATTTGTAGTCCAAAAAGATACGAAGAGTAGTTGGCAACATTTCGGACTTGGACTTTGGCATGCCACAAACTCGTATCGCATGTGTATCGAAAAGCCATACAAGAAAACTCTTGTACTGCGCCAAAACAATTACAATCTCATCAGACAAGCAAACAAGCGAACGATGGATCGAGTGTGGAGTGTGAGGAGGAGGAGGAAGATGCAAACCGAGGAACACACAAACCTTACAGGGGCACACGCACAGCAGCCACAGGCACAGCGCAGCTGTAGTCTACCGGAAACGGATATCAAGTACATGCTGCCTGCCGGACATGGCCAATGTCTGTTCGCAATGCAGTCATGTTCTGTGTGCCACAACGTCTTTTGTAACGAAGCCATGGCAAGTGAGCGAGAGGGCGCGGGTTGCAACAGTGCGTTATCGCTCACATGATTTCTGCCTGGCATTTGTCTCAGCCATGGGCACGTGAATGCTGTAGTCATGTGGAAAACGCAATGGCTTCCAACATTTGATAGTGGCATGTGATAACTTACAGCCCACATTAGCACAATCAAACCGTGTCAGGCTTGCTGCGCGCTTTAGACGTTTAAGAGCTTAAGCCGGCGAAAGAAGTAACAATCCGAAGAAAATGCAAACACAACAATTGACACACGATCATACGACACAATCTTCTATGACCCATATAGGCCACAAATATGAACATTTACAATAAGTGAATGAAGCACCACATCGAGAGTTCCCGAACGATGTCATATTTCCACACAACAAGACTTCAGATTTTATAAGTCACGTTACAATATTTGAAGGCAGCAAATGGGAAACTCTGTCAGACTTACTTTGCTCTGTCAAGGAAACCCCGAGCTGCCAACCAAAAGGCTGAAACTCAGGACTCATTTGCTTAATAACGTCGTCAGTGCATTCATCGGGTTGCCTAGGGATATCTCTAAGCTTAGGAGTTGCAGGCCGAAAACATTATTTTCAAGGCAACATTTTGAGCACAAGTTTTTTTTCCAGAGATATCTTAATAAACGAGGCCACGAGTGGCATGAGTGAGCAAACGTTAACATCATCACATTAGTAATTTCCTGGCATGTGGCGGATATTAGATAAAGCAATCACAGCCAAGGGACAGGAGTTAAATCCACAAAAAAAAAAAAAAAAATACATATAAGCAAAAGCAACAAAAATTGCCAATAAGCATATGTAGCGGAAAGTTACTAAGGTTACACCAATTACACGACATTTTTTTATTTCTTTGACTTGATTTTGTTTATTTTTTGATAATTTCAAAAAAATTCCAGATGCGATTGTGTTGTTGTTGTAGCCTTGTGCCTAATACGTGCATGCTGCTAACATGCATACATATGGCCATATGAATTTCTTTTCTGTTGTTGTTTACTGCTAGCGGCTTGTCAAGCTTGTCAACACGATTTCCACACTTGGCACGGCCACTCCTACCACAAGCAATCAGCAGCTCAACTGGCAGGAGGCACGCTGGCAGACAGGCAAACAGGCAAACTAAGCTGTTTTGTTGTTGTTGCTGCTGTTGTCGCTGTTTATGCGTGACACTTATTTGTCATTTCGGCATAGATACATGCGCATATGTACATACAAATACAAATGTGTGTGTGTACCAACATATCTACATATTTACTTGCTTATGTGCACTTACTCACTTGCTTCGTTTTTTTTTTTTTTTTTTTTTAAATAGCATTACGTGGTTTATTCAAGGATTATACGCCGCCGCCGCCGCTTGAGTGCAGCAAGCAGCAAACTTTTCTTTTCAGACACTTGCCTCCCACGCTGACATTCTTTGGAGAACAATTTTTACAAACAAATACGCATGTACATACCCACTCACATGTAGGCACAGCTAAACTCATTACAGGACCTCTTCAACACTCTGCACTCCACCCGACTCACGTTTGCTCGCTTTCTCACCCGCCTTCCCCTAATTCGTCTCTTGCTGCAAGTTTGCGTTGTTCATTGTGCCCATTCACTCTCGCCACTTGTTTGTTATTATATATTATTATTGCTTTCGTTGTTAACTGCTATAATGATGTTGTTGTTGTCGCTAATACTTCACCACTTTATGCGGTTGTTATTTCATAACGATAGCAACAACAACAATAAACATACCACGACAGCGTCGACCTCATCCTCTTAACCCTTATAAACTTACACTTTTACAGCGCCTTAACGGCTTATGAGGTCAAAACGTAAACAAGCACATAATTATTTGTGGTTGTTGTCGCTATTTTTTTCCTTTTTTCTTTCTTTATCTACTTCTCTACTACTCTTTGCGAGTTGCGCACTAGCGGGAAGCTGATTTCTTTGTTGTCATTTCTGCATGCAATCTACCCGTCCTGAGTTCGCTGCTGCTACGTGACATTTTGCCTGCTCTTGCAATTGAGGTTGAAAACCGCCATTGGCGCCAAGTGGCCGCATGCCGTTAGCACTTTTAAAAGTGTCTCACAGAAATCTAACATTGGGGAATTGGCGCGATTAAAGATTACGTATAAGGGTAATCAAAAGTATTGAACGATTGATGAAAAGCGGCTGCTAATGCTTTCCTAGCACAGACACAGCAAAATCCTCCGGTTATGGGGACTGCCTGTTTTGGGAGATTTTGCTATTCATTTCTGATTGCGGAATCGTTTATATGCATTTTGTTCATATGCTGACCCAGCTAATTAATTCGTTTTTTTGTTTTTTTTTATTAAGCATTAAACAGCAGACATTATGCTCTATGAGGCACCTGTTGTCTAAATTGTTATTCACAGATTTTATACATCTACATAAAGGTTAGCTTATAATAATAACAAGTACCAGTCACGGATGGCAGGTCGATACGGCTGTCTGTGAATTAGATATTTAAATAAATTTTCATGCCTTTATTTACCGTATTAATCCTTCTATTTAATAAATATGTGTTATATCAGTGAGTTTGCCTTAATTGGCTATTACACCGCAGTCTGTTTTTTTTTAAAGCAACAGCTTCAGCAGAGAACCGGTTTTCTTTAACCCATACGGCAAATAAAGCAGACATTTTGCATTCGCTTACAAATTTCTTAAATTAATAAAGTTAGACGAGGACAAGATTTGTGAGGAAATTCTGCTGCTTCATTTTGGGCGCATCAAATGGTTGGTAACATAATCGCAGAGCAAACAGCCAAAATTCATTTAGTCTGGATTATTGTAAATATTTAAAAATACAATAGATTTATTAATTACACATTTATTGCATATTTTATCAGTAATAACTTTATAAACTAGCATGATAGAATTCTCTCGAGCATGGGGGCACAATATTTCATTTATTTACTTTTTTTTTTTTTTGACCTTCGCTTATTTGTAATTTTGTGTGTTTATGAATAAGATGCGTGTAAATCAAAAAATATCTGTCTCAACCCATTACATTCAAAATGTTTATGGTAAAAACAGATAAAAAAAATAATAATAATAATTATGTCTTAGGTCAAACTAAAGAGCAGAACAGTTCGAGATAATGAAGATGAAATATATACGTGCAATCGTGTTCGTCTGTCTATACAAAAGAAATATTGCGCAAATGTAAACATTATCCACGTCTAGTTAAGACGCTGTGTAACAGGAAGCTTTTTGCGGCGACGACGCAAATTCTGCCTATCCCAATACTCATAATAACGCTCTTGTTTGAGCCACTCTTGATACTTGTACCACCACTCTTCCCATTTGATGTAGTCCTGTGAACAAAGTAAACATATTTGTTTATTTAAGTGAATAATCTGCGATGCTGTAGTTTCACATACCTTTAAATCGAGATCGCGCAAGTAGCCGCGACTCTTGTAATACTCGTAACGAACGCGTACATCATCCCACGACAGCATGCCCGACGGTGCTGTAGTTGCCAACTCTTCCGGAAAGTGGCCAGCCGGTGCCGGCGAATATTCGTAACGACGCGGCGGTGATTCCAAACCCTCTTCGATCATTACTTTCAATGCGCCGCCCGCCGAGTCTTTGGTAATGCGCATATTTTCCATATTACTGCGATCGATGCTCCACTGTGCCATTTTGCCGAAACGCTCCGAGAGCGTTAAACGCGTAGTGGCCGAAAACGAGGGCAACGACCCTTCATCGCTGTCGGAGCCACCGGAGTCATCGGACTCTGAAGAGGAGTGCTTCTTGCGTTTCTCACCTTCGATTTTGATGCGCGTGCGCAACTGCAATTAAAAAAGCATAAATATTAAAGCATGAATCAATTGTTATATGAATTAGCTGTGGGGCAACTCACCTCCTTCTCTTTCTTCTTCTTTTTGGCTGGCGCAGCCGCCGACGCAGATGTCGTGGCTGGCTCTGGTGGCTCCGGTGGGCGATTTTTCAAACGCGGATCTTCGGGTGGGGAATGACGACCGGAACGCGATACTTTCACATGTCCTTCGGTGGACGTGCCGCCGATACTGCGCTCGCGCGTGATGCGGCGCATTTTACCATCGCGATACTTATCGACGGCAGCGCCACGTCCGGGTGGCAAAGGCGGCGAATGCGGACGACCGTGCATGCGATTATGCGGTTCGACGGGCGGCGGCAAGGGCGCGCGATAATGCGTACGCGATTTTGGTGGTGGCGAACGTGGGCCACCAGGACCGCGAGCACGACGTAACGAATGAGAACTGAAAATAATACAGAGTTTTAATAAGTTAAAGTCAAAATTGGAATGTATAGCCAGTAGCTTTTAATACGCACCGAGATCTATGACGATGGCTGGGTGAACATAGCGAACAAGAATCATCTGAGCTGCTGCTTACCGAACTGTTCGAACGCGAACGAATTGGGTGCTGCTTGAAAGAGATGTACAATAGTTAGTCACTGCTTTCTGCACACGCAAGTGATGTACTTACCCTCGGCGGCGGCGACGGCGGACGCTTAGAACGTGGCAATATATGCCCACCACCGCGCTTATCTGGCGGTGGCGTACGTCTTCGTCCGCCGCCAGCCAATGGTGAACGAGACGACGGTTTGCGACGCATAGCGGCCGATGACGACGTCGAGGATGCCGGCTCTGGCGGAGAACGCGGTCTACCACCCAAAGGACGACGGGCGCCCATATCGTTGGGCGAACGCGGACGGCCACGCGCGCCGATGCCACCATCCATTGCGGATGGCGGCGACATGCGACGATCCATGCCACCAACGCCGTGCATCTGCGGTGAACGCGAACGATAACGATTCGGCGCGGCGGAATTATAACGCGGAGGCATATTGCCAACGGGACCACCACGCGGTGGTGGTGAACGCGGACGACCACGCATGCCATCCAACGCAGTTGGTGGCGAACCAGCGGCACCCGGGCCCGATACGCCGCTCGACTTATAACGATTGAACGTGCGTTCACCGCCGCCGCCCTCGCGGTCACTGTCGCCCGAGCTACTCTCACCCTGTATATACATTTTCTTGTAGCCGGTGTGACGCCAACGGTTTGGATCTTTCTCCTCGACCTCAATCAGTTTCTTGTCCCAGTAATCATTTGTATTGGCGCGTGCTTTCTTCATGACGTTATCTATTTCGCGACGTTTGCCAGCAGGCAGCGAAGGATCTGCAAAGTGTAGATGTGCATTGAGTAAATTTAGTCCAAAAGCACTATAAAAATTAAATTGAAATGTTTCGATTTGATTGGGTTTGACGTGGCAATGCGTTCGGCTCGTTGTGCTGTAGAGTGGTTCTTTCTTAAGTACCTGTGATGCGTGCAGCAGTAGGTTGCCTATCCATATGTAGTTTGGAGTTTAGTTCGCCGCCGCCGCGTCTGCGCGACGCCATTTCTCGGTTGGCGCAAGCAAGAAGCAATCGAGACGACGAATCTACGACGACTTGCCGCGGATATACTCAAACGCGTTGCCTTTACTTTGATTTTCTCTTATTTTCTTTATTTGCTTAGTGAAACGAAAAGAACTTTCTCACGAACTCAACGCGCACACAAAAACAATTGACTAAACAATCAATCAATCACACAAAAAGCTGTAAAAAATATTTCAATCATACAAAAAAAAAAATAGAGAATGATTAGATATTCATCGTAAGGCTGTATAAGAGACAATGAAAACAACAATTAAATAACTAAAGTCCAGTAGCAGACAGTTTTGGTGCATACAAGCCAACGCAGGGCTCCGGAGGACGCGCAACGCGTGCAATTCCAAGTATACGCGATGCGGACAACCGAACCGTAACCGCACCCGCCGTACCCTACGAGGGTACCGAAACGAAGCCAAAATTCAAACGGTTTCGGGCCTAAAGTGGCCGTGCGGCGCAGCAAGCAACTCGCAGTACACGACGTGGGCGTGGCTGAAAACGCAGAAAGGAGAACGAAAACCGGCCGCAACTTGGAATTTACGGAAAAAAAAATAAACGCTTTAACCAATGCCGCGACGTTTGAGAACACCAGAGGCAACTGCAAAAACTACATGCATTTTAGAAATTTTTCTTGTCTGTTCTTGGTTCAAAGTCAACAATTTCCGCACGCCGCAAGCGGAATACCCGAGATCGTCGCATGGCGGGACTGCTATACATATTGTTCACATCTTCAGTAAAATACTGTGCGGCACATGGAGAACGCGCCATTGATTTTTATTTACATTTTTACATGCCGCAACTGTCACAGGTTAAGTTCATTTTTATTTTTCTCCGTCTCACAAACACATGCCGCAAGGCAACAACACACGGTCAAGAAGGTTACGAAGCGCTTTCTGCCTCGTCACTCGAACAGTTTTTCACAACACATTTTTAGTTATTTAAGTGCTAAATACAAGCAATATTTCTAGGCGTTTTTATTTACATACGTTTTGTTAATAATTTAGCGACGATTTACACGCTAGCTGCGATGTTTTCACGACGTATTTTTGATTGGTTTTTCTGTTTTTTCAGTTTTTAAATTTCTCACACGACGCAAACAGCAAAAAATGGCGATATGTCACGAATGCCAGTGTGTGAGTGAATCAAGTGGCAGTGTTGCCATATGTAAGAATGTAGTGGTTTTGCACAATCTGGGCTGTACTGCCAACTGGTGCATACAAGCGCAGAGTTTGCAGAGCACGAAATCTCATTTTTCGCTCATGCTAGCTCGCCTCTCTTCTGACTTGCACTCCCACCAACAACACGTAAATAAACATTGCGCCATGGTTGTCAGGGCGCCCGAATATTTTTGCTGAAGAAGATTCGGGGTCTTTTTGTTCGACAGCATGCGGACGTCCGCAAAGTCGAGGACTGCTTTACGTTGTGCAGAACTGCTTCACGGAGTGCAGTGTTTTCTGCTCTTGCTTCTCACTCGCCCACGATCGTATGCTTCGCCTTTTTTGGCGGTTAACGTCTTTTAAGCGTTCTTCGAATCGACACGGTGTTGTCCGTGGCGAATAAAATTATTATTTGATACATCTTCATCATATCCTGCTATTTTCTTATTCTATAAAAAAAACATCTATAATTCAAAGTTCAAAGTTGTTTGAACTGTAACTACATTTTAGTTAGTCTTCCATAGCCATGGCAGGAAACAAGGAACATCTTGTACCACCAAACCTCCATCAAATGGAGGAAGTAGATGCCGCTGAGGTGCTACTTAGCGAAAGTAATTCACTTCCTATTGCTACAACAACTACTATTGTTGTAGTGGAGGATAGTGAAGAAGCAGCTTTTGGAAATGTATCATCATCAGGAGCAGTCGTTTTTCCGCATGATAATGGTGTGAAGTACATACTATTCATTAATAATATTTCATATTAAAAATTTCACGAAAATTCACCTCATCATCTAGGTGTTTTCCTCCGAAAGATCGCCGAAGGTTTCCGAAAAATTGAAGCACAGTGTGGGGACTAGGGAAACTTAGAGTGAGAACAACCTATGGTCGTCGTCGTCATATGTATCGCAAAGAACAACATTCCATTTATAAACTGAGGGGGGAACACGGTATGTTCGATACCATAATGCTGTACAAATTTAAGTGCCCACAAAAATTCTACGAGACAATGAGGATGACGGTGGTACAGTTCGATATGTTATTGGGCTTATTAGAAAAGAATTGTTTAGGGCGGCAGCCACAAAAAATTTAAAACAGTCGAAAATAAACTGCAAAAATGCCCAAAAATACCAAAATAATTTTAATTTAAATAGAAAATTCATTTAATTTGCATTTGACACTTTGTAGCAACTTTTTGCCACTATCTAAGCACTTTTGCTTGCTGAATTGCCACCGCAATAAGCAACACGCACAAATCGGTCCGATAATTGCAAAAAATAGCGAGAATTAAGCACAAATAAGATAAATAGAATGCGGAGTATGTTCTCCTCTCTCTCTCTCTCCCACTGTAACTTTCTCTTTTGCTCTCGTTCTTCGTCAATTCAAAAAAGCAGAGAGAGAGAAAGAAAGAGAAAAGAAACAAACTGAGACACATTTTACTACTGCTGTTTCTTTCTAGTCTGTGCTGCCACCAACCAATGCAACAATTTGTCCGTTAGAGAGCGCCACAGAGTAAATAAAGAGCAGCGCGAAATATGTACACATTTTACACGAGACAGCGCTAGATGGCGCTGATATTTTGTAAAATAATTTTCTAAAAATCATAAATACTTTGTAAGTTTCAAGCGCCATCTTCGGCTTGCCTCTGAAACTTCTTGAAAGAAACACGGAATTGGAGATATTTTTGAAATTTTTTGATTAATTTTATTTATTTCTGCAAATTGACTGTGTAACTATTATAACATTGATGTCCCAATTCTAGAAAAGGTAACAAATCCTACCGTTTGTACGAGATGTGTCTTCTTATATCATCATATTCTCTGTAACTGTCATTTATTACTTTGCCTTGTTACCAACCACACGCAAGATTCTGTTATCCTGTAAGTTTTTACAGGCGCCGCTTAAATCACATTAACGCATTCCGTCTTTGAACACGTTGGGCGACCTTAAGTTCCTTAGCATTGCTGCAGTGGCTGCTGCGTACACACGTCCAGACGCACACATGCTCACACTTGTGCCGGCATAAGCGTGCCCCGTCTTCGCTTGTGTTAGTCAGTTTGGTGTGTTGATAAGTAAATTGTTACCAACACAAAGTTTTCTCCACACGGTTGCATTTATTTCATTTAGGAATATTCCCGACCTCAAATTACTACGGCGGCAATTCAGATTCCCGAGAACATAATGCAATTTTACATACTGGCAATGCTTGCTTGCTACGGTGAGCGCGCATTTATGTAGACGAGTAAAAGAGATGACAGCTTTGTATGTTTCATCAATAGATGTTTGCCTGCAACAATGCAGGAGAGTGAAAAAGTGGGAGGACAAATATATACTAGAAAAACATTGACACGTGTGACGGGTGTCGCATTCACTGTGCATTGTAAGTGACTGTGTGGGCGTGCTAAATTTGCTAACTTCGGCAGCTTCTTGTTGTTGTTGTTGTTTCTGCTTGGTATTGACTCATTACCAATTCTCACATGCCTGCAGACGCCTGCCAGTCTGCCTGCTGACAGCTGGGCCACAGCTGCTTCTTCTTTTTCTTCTTCTGCACACAATTCAATTGGCCCGCCAGGCTGTCCGTCCGTCCGGTAACCAAATTTAAAGTGCGGCTGCTTAAATTTAAAGTGTTGCTGCATGCTGCATGTTGCTTCGGTTCACTGACATCGCGGCGTGTGTGCGAACGATAGAAACTATTACCAATCAGTATTCGCAGTCGCGCACAGATTCCCAAAGGACAACTGCTCAGCCAAAGCAGCCGAAGCAGCCAAGCAGGCAAGCAACCGATTGCCAATTGCTTCTTGCTTTGTTCTGTTTGTGGTTTTTGTTGTATTGCGTCGCAGCTTGGCTAAAAATAGCTCAAACAGCGTCTCTTGCTTTTTTACTGCTTCAACTTCTACTTCGTCTTCTTCTTCGGCTACTGCAATTTCTTCACTTTGTCGCAGCTGTCTGCAAACTCATTTGGCTTTTTTGTTCCTTTCACTTTCGTCTCTTGCTATTTCCGTTCCTTCCTTTTTAAAAACGAAAAGCATCGCGCGCCGTGACAATGCCTCACTTGCTTGCCTGCTTTTGTGGTCATTGTCATCGTTATTGTTTTTTTTTTTGTTAGCCTTATTCCTGATGTTGCTCTGCACAGTGTCGGCAACAGATTTTTAATTTTTAACGGGCTTTCACTGGCCGATTGACACACACCAAATGTTTCTCAATCCAACTTAACAGGCTCACACTTGCATTGCTGACAATGTCCTGGCTATGTCCTGAGACAAATAAGTTTAACAGTTTCGATTCATTAGAGTGGCGTTGGCGTTGGCGTCTGCGTTTAATTACTTTTTAATGAATGTTTTTTTCTATTTTATTATTAACAACAACATCAAATGCAACAACATTCGGGGCGACAAACTTTAACCTAAGCAAAGTTCTCAGCTATTGGGCAAGCGGGACCTCTGTTTGATCACACATACTTTGCCTGCTTAGCCAAAGTTGTCAGCCAACCGCGGCATTACTATAACAACAACAATTACAATAACAATTGTATATAGCTGTTCCTATATATATATATGTTGGTTCTGTGTTCTGTCAACTTTGCGTAATTGCCAGCAACGACCCGAAGCTGCTGTTTCTAGAATGAAACTTCTCATCTCTTACTCGCTTGAAAGTGCTGAAATAAGTACAACAACAATTACAACAATAAATAAATAATAAATTTGTACTTCCTATCTCGCGTTTACTTGCTTCACTGCCAGTTCGCATCCAATTTTTATGACTGCAATAAAACTAAACTGAATGAGAGATCAGGTACCATATATCATCGAGACTTGCAGAAGTTGACGAAATTTCTTACGAAGTCTTGAGCATCCCAGAAGCTGCTTCCCTGCTTATTCTTCGCTGCATATGCACTTTGGATGCTTAGGTGTTTTAGGAAGTTTCGTGCTTCAGTAATTATGTCGAGTTGACAATAACTGCGCCTGTAAATAGGTTTCTAAAGTCGTTAGTCGTTTCGTTGCATCTTTAGAGTTGAAATTTCTTGTTGAAGTTAGGCTTGCTAAGGTCTAATCGCAGTTTTATCCTTATAATCAGCTAATTAGGAAGGAGACAGCCAAAGCATGGGAATGCAGTTGAAAATATATCATTTGTTTTGTTTTTTAAGGAGAACAGGCCGCCTAACTCGGCCTCGCCCAGCATGGGGTGTACTGCTCCGCTTGACCGGGATCAGACAGCTTTGATCTTGTGTACCGTTTTTGTTGAGTGGAATAAATGTGGTTTGATTGCCACCTGCCAAGAGGCACTTTGACCAAGAATAATTGAAAAAGGACACAAAAGGAGCGCACACACCCACAGGTGACACACCCAACTTAACTTAAGACACTTTGATGTTATGCTGCGCACGTCACATACCTTTCGGCAAATGCCATGACCTGTGCACACTTCTCTGCAGCGTCGTGCCCGCAGCAAAAATCGGAATTTATTTTTATGCTAAAAACATTTTTTGCCATTTGTTATTTTATCTTTAAATAAACAGCGAGTCCGCATAAGCCTAAGTCTGGCAGGCTGGGCGGGCGCCTCTAGGACTTGGTTTTGAGTTTGGGTTTGGGTATTTGTCAAATGTCACGGCAATTATCCTTCGGTTGGCAAGCGAAAATGCTTTAATTAATGTAACGAGTTTTCAGTTGAACACGTTGGCGGCTTTAAGGCCGAGTATCCTGCTGTGGGTAATTTGCCGCATAGCGTTTTGAGGATTCCAGACACTTCTCTGGCTTTGAATTACATAGAATAAGTTCGCTGAAGTGCTGCTTTCAGTTTGCCATCACGTCGCTATTTGATACGCTCACGACACGCAGCAGCTCTGCTTTCGCAGTCATTGGGGCATAACTTCCGCATAGCTGCGCTGCCTACCTGCGTCCTGCCATGATTAACACGGCTGCAGCATGCATGGCCAGGCAGCTGCCTATGTAGGCACCCAGCCAGCGCTGTGTAGGGATTTATGCGCAGATACAATATAAAAACAAAGTTTATTTGCGTGGGCAGCTGCTTAAAGGACGAACCCGAGACGAGGCGAGGCCGTACAGCGTCTGACGCTGCGCGCAATTGTCTAACAAAAGTTTTTCTATTATTATTGCGATTTCATTTTCATTGACAGTAGGCGAGCGCAGGAAGGCACATACGCAGCCATGCATGTGACACTTGAACTTCAATAAATGCGATTAAGTGCGAATCGTTTCGATTTGAGTGTACTCACGATTTGATTCCGTTCGCAGAATGCGAAACTTATTACTGCACAACGTTCCTTGCGTCTGCGAATGCGTTTCTGCTGCGAGATTAAAAAAGTTTTATCGACTGTCTCTTCTGGCGCTTTTCACTTCGAGTGTAAGCCAAAGTCTCTGCGCAGCAATGCATGTCCTTGATTTTTTGCTTGTTAGCAAACTGAGCTACTTGCTGTGCCTAAGCAGGTTTAGCCAAGACATGTGTTGGTCCAATGAGTTTTATATGAAAGCGTACTTGGAAATTTGCATATGCGCGGCTTGAGTGACGGTTAAAGAGTTTCCAAAGTCGCCTGCAGTCAGTTAATGCGTATATTGACAGTTCTGCAAACTTTCTTCTAAGTTATTTCAATTGTTGTTCACTTTTTTGGCTGACAAGCTGCAGACAGGCAGTCTGTCTGTTTAAACACACGGATCTCGATAACGGTTAGAGCAAAAAATCATAAAGTTTTCGCATCAACCACAAAAGAACTCATAATACTTTTAATGTAATTTGTGAATTGCAGTATACCCCCAATGCAGACAATAAGGACAGAGTTAAAAATAATTACCGTTAGTTCGAATTGACCCCGGTTTTAATTGATATGGATAAGCGAGTTCTTACTGTATGCATGTAACTATATATAAAATATATATCATTTATTGCACTTAGGCGTAAAATTCAAGAAAACCTTTATTACTTCTGTATAATTAAGACAAGCAGCATTTTGACTTGCACTTTAAAGTTACTCACTCTTGGCTTTGTTTAAGTTTCGCTTCACGCTGTGAACTGCCCATCTTGATTAAAGGCTCAGTCCAACGTAAGAGTAAATGCAGTCCCGCAGTTTATAGCCATGACCTGTTAGGCTTATTTGTGAACTCTGATGCGCTTACATTGGCAGCCAGCTAAATGCCGTGTGTATTTAGCTTTATTAAACTGCTTCATTTTGAAACTTTAAATGTTTAAGGTCAATTTACGCGTTTCTGCTGCCATACTCCTTAGCCTTGAACTTATTGTACTTGGCTCACTTTAATTAACTTACTTCGTTTAACTTTTTTGCAACTTTGTCAGGGCACAGTTTTTTTTATTCTTTTTTTTTTTTTTTTTTTTTGTGGTATTTTGCAGCTCAAACTGCTCACTCTGCCAAGCTGAACTGTCCAACTTTGTTAGTTGGCGAACAAAATTAACAACGTCAAGATACATAAAAGCCACACAGCCGCCGACATTTCCTTTGCATTTTTCAACATCCAATGCGGACGGCGCTCACGTGTAGCATTTAACCTTTGCACAGGCATTTCACTTGCTTCGACGTGCATTTAACATGTTCACGGCCTATCTGGGCTCACCTGCACGCTAAACGTTTTGCGTTTTTGCGTATTTGCGTTTCGGCTTGTCATAACGCATGCTGTGTGATTTTAACAGAAAGTGGTAAAAAATATTCAAATCAGCTCTGCATGCGAGTGCGCCACGTTGCATTGGCCCAGGTGCACACATGTCTGGCTGCGTGGCTGTGTGGCTGCGTGGCCGCGTGGCTGGCTGGCTGCTGACTCACTCCAGAGCGGCTGACTGACTTAAAGCGTATTTTCCATAAGCTGAGGCAGCGCACAGACACATTCTCGCTGCGCTCTTATATTAATATTTATGATGCTGCGAACGAAATGTCACAGCGAGCAGCAAGGAGTGCGAGCAGCATGTAGCGAGTTTAGCGTAGGTCGGAGGCAGCCTCTACTGGCTCCCGCTGAGTGTGTGGGTGGGTGTGTGTGGGGCTTTCGTATTGTCTAAAATGCTCGCATGTTAGTTGTAGCACAAAGCACAAGAAATTGGCTTATTTCGTTGCTGATAGTGCTTCTTCACTGCGTATGCGCAATATTAAAACGAATATAGGAAAAAAGAAAAGAAAACTCATAAAGCTGCATTAGTCATGCTAAGTAGGCATGACGTGCGAAACGTCGACAACAAACATTTGCCTGACTTCGTTTTATTCTTCGTACGTAAAAAAAAATGTCACGACTTTTAAATGTCATGAAAATATTTTAAGCTGCACACACGGCCCCCCACTCACACATGTCCACGAAGCCGCCTGTAGATGATCTCCGCTTAACCACTACGGTCCATGTCCTGCACACTGTTTATGACATTTGCAAAGTTCGCGGCTTAGCTGCAGCCAAAGGTACTCACTCACTCACTCACTCAGCCACTCACTGGCAAGTGCGTATACGCAAGTACGAAGCCGCAAGCCGCTGCGACGCATTTGAGGCGCATAAATTTCTAATGCCTGTCGAAGTTTTTGGGCTTATTTAGCAGCGTGATTTTGCTTTTTATGTTTTGGCAGCGTAGTAGGCTCGTTTGTTCTCGCTTGGCCGTTGCTGCCGTCGGTTGAATTGCTTTTTTGGCTTTTTTGGCTTTTTTCTTTTCGCTTTTCTTTTGTGTATTCAAGATTTAGTTAGAATGTAAGTATCAAATTGCTTGATTTTATTTTATGGCAGTGAGCAAACGGACAGCCAAGTCGAGACAATTGTTAGGCGTGAGTGAGCGTGACCTTCACCGTTTATACACGGCAACATGTGAGCGAGCAGTCGAGTGTGCGGCATTGATCGGAACGAAGCGATTATCCGATGTAGCAGCCTCTGGTGAGTACAACTGTGTTTGCCAAATGCACACGAGAATCTCACCTCACTTACAAACATTTCTTAGAGATGCATAACACTTTCATTAAGTGATTGGCTTCAGGGCATAGACATGAGTTTGATGGCCCTTTATTTAGGGGGTCAGCAATGCAAGCTATTATTTGCATAGTTCGCGGAATGTTATACTTATATACAGTAGGAACTCGCTTATTCAGCTAAATTAAAAATTGACCCCCAACCTGCTGACCATAGAAATATTAACTAGAACGACAGAGGCCGACACATAAACCAAGACATGTGCGCTGATCGCAGCTTACGCATTCTTTTCGCACCAGCCTCGTTGGTCACACATTAGCAGCTGCGCTGTCCACCCACGCTGCTAGGCTGCGTTGAGTTGTTACTTTGCTCATTGAATGATGAAGGAACCCGCAGTTAGGCAACATCATAAAAATGTCTGCTTAGGCGCAGCGCTGACCATCGGCTAACTCCCTCAGCAGTTGTATAGCGTCGACTGGCCTTGAAGTGTACAAGAGCCAAACCATGACATACTTAAGCATGTTCATGCAGTACGCACAAGGTCAACGCTAAGCAGTCACGTAAGCCACACAGCACTGCCACACTGTCGCAGTGGCAGCTCCACCCACGCCAGCCTGCATAAGTCATTTGCGCTGCTTTTTGTTTTGCTGCTGTATTTCATGCAAATGCTTAAATATTGCCAAATGGTAATTTATCATATGCATGATAAAATGTTCACATTTCATAAATATGCAGCAGGAATATCTAATTTACTTACAGTTGCCCAAACACACACACACATGCACACACGCACATACATACAGTGTAGCGTACGCATGAGCTGTGTGTGCATATAAATTTTCATAAAACGGTGATGCATAAGCAGCTGAGCGACAGAAAAAAAAAAAAAAAAATATACATATAATTCGTATTTAAACAAAATGCAAAATGCGAAAACGTGAAAACGCGGTCAGGCATGATGATGTTTGCGCACAAATTTGCTGCCATTGCGCTGACGCTGATTGCGTAGCAGCCACTGAGGTTTGCGCGCTGTGTGGGGTGGAGTGTGTGGCAATGTGCGTAGGACAGGTTAGGCGACTGCATATATAGTTGACTGTTTTTGATTTATGCTGATGTACATCGCGGCTATGACATATATGCGCAAATATAAAGAAAAATTCAGCGCGCCATTGTCTGTCAAACGGCGGCTTTGTGCCGTGCGTGTGCATGTGCGAGTGCGTTTGCGTTAACAGCGTCGCCGTGACAGCCAGTCTGACAGGATGCCGTTTTTATTCGTCTGCGAACTATGCACGCCAGCCAAGTCGAGCGTATGAGCGAACGGATTAAGCTAACTGACACAGCGCTGCGCAGCCAGAGCTGCAAAGCTGCAAATGCCAAAAAGGCAAAACCAACGTCACAGCGTCGAACCAGGCACAACTTTTCGTCTCCTCTCGTCTTGTCGTGTCTGGTCGAGACTACTTTCGTTTTGTTTGCTTTTGCCTTCGTTTCGTATCCCTTTTACCTGTTGATGTTGAGTGCGTTGAAGGAGAGAGAGAGAGAGAGAGAGAGAGAGAGAGAGAGAGAGTGAGAAAAGTGTATGCTCATATTGGTTGAAATACGCGCGCAGGCATGCTGTTGATGCTGGCGTGTGTGTGTGTGTTTGTTGATTTCGGGTACAGTTTTGCTCATTAATTTTCTAAGGTGTCAGAGAATGTTTAATGGTCTTGTGCTTGAGCATGTGTTAAACAGCAGCGCACGCATGAGCACACACGTGCATGGTCACAGCTCAAGCATTAAAAGCGTCACGTCTAAGAGTATGCAACAAAAATAAAAGTAAAACGCAAAAAATCTAGAAAAAGCTGCAAAAAAAAAACAAAATACAACAAACAAAAAAAAAAAGTATTTCAAAAGCGCAACGTGCAAAACAAGTGCAGAACAACACAACGCGAAAGGTCAAAGTTAGAAGTGGCAAAGGCAAAAGCAAAGCTAAGCAAAGCAGCTGCTTGACACATGCTCTGGTGTGAAAGTACATACACACACACACACACACACACACACAAAGAGGCACGCATATTTGCCGCATGTGAGTGTAAGTGCATTAAAGTGTATTAACTAAAGCAACGTGCAAGTGAAAGTTGTTCTGCAGCTGCAGCTTTTAAATAATTTAAAATAAGTTACACAAAAGCAAATGAAAACAAAAAAATGAAAAAGAAAACTGTTGCATACTTCTTGGCACGCGCTTATTAACTGCCAACATATGCGCGCATAAATAGCTACTTAATGCCAAAGTGGCATGGCGGAAAATCATTAGCAACTGTAGATGACTGTGCAGGCAGCATTAACGAGAAAACCAAAGTCAAAGTCAAAGTCAAAGGTAAAGGCTGCAAGGCTCAAATGAGCCGCACACATGCTGATAATGAGCGACACATGCACGCGCTAATGCGCGTCTGCTGCCAATGCTAATGAAATGAAAGGTTGCAAAGTGAATTCAATAGAATTGTGAGTGAACTCGAATAAGCACAAAAATAAAAATAAACTCAAATAATGTGAAATAAAATGTAACGCAGCCAGCTGCGTGTGTGTGTGTGTGTATATATGTGTGCTGACGTTTGCCATGGCTGCTTTTGCCGTGCGCTGCAGCAGTACACATTAATATTAGATCGTATGGCTCCGACCACGCAAGAGTTCAGGTCTCAATGGAAAACTTATATACGTACTTTGATGTGCTGCGTCGTCGTCGTCATTGCCACATGTCGACTTTTATTAATGCGTGCAGTGAATTGAAATTGAAAGTAAAAGAATAAGCAAACGCATACGAAAACGCATACGCAAACGCATACGCAGTGGCATGTCTGCATGTACCGTTGCCTGTCATTTGGCACGCTTATGGGGGTGGGGGGCTGCTTAAGCTATGCATTGAATATTGAATTGCAAATAAATGCTGGTTTGACAGAATGTTGCCATTTTTGCGACTTGCTGCGCTTATTAGCTTCGTGCCTTTGAAATGCGATTTCATCTTGATTGGCTGCCTGGCTGCTTGGTTGCCTCTTATAGCTGACTAAATGTCATCTGCTGCATGCGTTGCCTAGCGCTGTTCACCTTTTCAGTTTGATTCACTCTGCTAAGTAGAATCCTTATAATGGATTCACTGAAGCGTTGCTGAACTGCTCTTGCATGCAATACGTGAAATAGTTTGAGCTACATCAACAACTAATAGAAATTGACGTCAAATAGAGTGAGCATTGCAAGGTAGGCAAACACCCAGACAGGCTTTATTTTGCCCCCGGAAAGCTCTACCCCTCCCTAACATGGTTTCCTGCAGCACCGTTACGCTTGAACGCGATTCGAGTGTTCCACATATTCCTTTACAAGTCATCTCACTTTTATATACATTTCTATGCACATATATGGGAGATATTAGATTACATCGGAGGGAACCTCACACTGGGGTACCTACTGCAGTGGATCTACAAACTGTTATCGGCATGCCAATCACTCCTATGAAGCTCATCTAGATCTGGGTATTTTAACTTCTGCACTTCCTCTCATTTCTCATTGACTCTTAATAATTGAATACTTTTTAGGCTCAAAGACTTCCACAGCTAAAGCTGCTTCAGCCCTAAGGACATTGAAATTTCTGTGCGCATCTCTAAAATCATTTTCTATTCAGCTGTTGTAGCACACTTGAGCTGATAACGAAAAGCTTAGTGCCAGTAATGATTTTAAGTAAACATTTAAAGTTCAAATTAAAGGAAATATACACATGTGTTTGCCTTTTTATTGCCTTTGACGTTTAATCAAATAATGTAACGTGCCACAAAGGCTTATCAAAAATTAAAACAAACAAACAAACAAGCAAACAAAATGCGCCGTTCAAAGATACTTACAATCTCTGAAAAGCAATCAAAACTAAATGAGTATTGTAAAGCATTGCTAGAGCGCCATTGAAACAATTGCGTTGTGTGCTTCCCCATACAGAGCAATACTAAAAGAAGAGACAATAAAAATGTATTTGTAGCTGGCAAACACGCAACAAGGACATGCCAAGCGCTAGGCAACGGACGCATCTACAATCGAATGGCCGTGTCCAACAGCAACCAACAGAAGACCACACACCACAGCAAAGTATCGTATAGCATCAGGACTAGGATAGGAACAGGACCAGGACAAGTGCTGGCAAATGGAATTTTGATTTCATGTGGCCGCTTTGTATATTGTTTTTGTATTGTTTGCGGGTCTGCAACAAAATAAAGTTGCTATAACGAAAAATGTATAAAATGCATGCAAGCAAGTAAAATAAAGCAAAGCAAAGCAAAGCCAAGCATGGTAAGCCTGGCGAGCAAAGGCAGGGCAGAACGGCAGCAAGGCAGGGGAAACGGAAATGTTACACGAGCTTGTATGAGTGCAGCGAGAGAAAAGGGCATAACGCTGTTGAAGCAACAGGAAGTTGCAGGAAGTAGCACACAGCTGGCAGAGTGCGGCTACTGCTCACACAGACATACACACTCACACACTGACACAGCAATAAAGCAAAGTGTAGCAAAACACAAAATACATTGTAAGTCTCTGCTGGCCTGCACAGCGTGCACAGACACACTTTTATGAACTTATCTAACAGACACAGATGCTGTCACGACACGGTCACTTCTGCAGGCAAGCAAACAAACAAATAAACAGACTGATGGTCAGACAGTCAGACAGACAGACATACAGACGAGCAGACGCATAATGAACATATGCACAGGCAGGCAGCCAGGCAAGGAGACAGGCAGGGAGTAGCTGTGAGGCGGGCATGTAAGACATGGCATAGATAAACAGCAAGCGACAATAGCTCAGATACTCGTTATCATACTTACCCACTTACATAACTTCATGCATAGTACAGTATGACATGATATGGTATGACATGGTATGGTATGTCAGCGCACGCCGCATACGACTGCAACAAAGCACATTGTGGCAAGTGGCAAGTGGCAGTGGACATTGTAATAAAGTGCAATAGCAATGAAACAAAGCCAGCAGCAGACAATAATAACAGCAAAGGACATGTAGGCAAGCATGCATGTTAGAAAAGCTTTTCGATTGGCTTTGTTAGCAAAAGGCCAATTTTATTAAATATCATATCTAGCTAAATACAAAGTTGCCTTCTGCTCAGTCTTTACTCAAAAGCAGCAAAAACTCATACGCCTGTTGTTTTGTGTACTGTTGCCACGTAAACGCTAAGCAAACCAACTCGAAGTAGCCAAGTTGCGTCGTTATATGCCACAGGCCAACATGGCTCTGCTTTGTACACGCCTGAATTTGTGTGGGAGTTGCACTTGCTTTGAATATGCGGTGCAGTTTCTGCTGCCATGTAGGTGCTTGTGTAAGTTGAAGTTAATTAGCGGCTGACATGCGGCAATGCATGTGAAACAGTTTGGGTGTGCCTAAAAAGCAACATGGCAAAGAATGTATGCTCCCAAATGAAAAAGGCTGAAGTAGGCAACAAATCTGTTATGTGGCGAAATGGCAAAATCAAGTCTGCTTGTGCATATAGCGGCATGCAAAAATGTTTTCTCTTAGGCTACTTAAGTTTGTTGTTTAAAATTAAGCGCAGTTTATAAGCGTAAGGGATGCCATATGGGATTTACTAATATGTAAACTGCATTTTTAGCTGGTTTAATGCTTCTACTCATGTCTAGAAAAAATTACGAAAAAAAAACGGGCGGGGTTTCGTCTTCTCCATATAAGCGAAAAACTAAAATCGTAGTATCCCTTGAAGTATTTAATTTGGTTTCGGAGAAATAAGATGCATATAAATAGGATAAATTATGCCCGGTCCGCTACTTATTCACAAAAACGCATAAAAGCATATATCATTAGGAATGGTATACTAGAATTATTGCAGTTGAATATGTAGATTTTATTATTGATAATTTGCATATATTGGGTTTATTACGTTCAGAGGCGAATTAGAGCAGAACACATAGTTGCAGAATCAGTCTTAGTATCCTTTAAATGTGTTGCTGGCCGAGTGCAGTCAACCGCCATGCTTTAGTAACTTCTGCGTTCACACAGTTTGCCAGCAGAAATGTGCGGCTTAGAATGGCATTCATGAAATCATTAGCACTTTGGTAGCTGATTGCTTACCAAAACATTGTGTCACCTAAATAAATTTTCATTTATGCGGCGGCAACAAAATTCACAAAATATAAAGCTTTACTGCATTGTCTGTGGACAATAAAGCAAGTTTAATTGCGAGAGAGTGCGAATGCTTACCTAAGCGTGTCATCGCTCGTGCTTAGCATATTTAAAAGGTTCGCCTGCAACCCTTTAAGTCGTTGTGTGCGGACAGGCGGACGGATGGATGGATGGACGGGTAACAATGTAAATTAAGCCAAAGCCAGCAATTTGGGGGGCGTTTGCATGCCGCATTAACCGACTACAGGCACACACACACACACACACACACGCACATCGATACACAAGCGCACAATCAACGAGGGCAGCTAGAAAACGAATTTGCACAAAACTTTGCCAAGCAAATAATTTCTAATTAAGTGAAGCCAACTGTGTGCGCGTTGACAAGTTCTATTTTCAACATTTTATGATGATGTCTGCGTGAGAAATGACAACAACAACAACAACAGCAACAAAAAAGCAAAGCAGCAAACAAAAAAAACAACATTGTTGACAACTTCGACACGCAGCTGTCAGGCAAACTACGGTCAAAGGCTAAGTTTCTAACGAACCCAAGCCAACACAACGCAACACAACACAACACTACACAACGCAGATCAACGCAACGCAACACAATCAAAAGTCTACGCTGAGTTATTATCATGATAACTCAATTGACAGGTCGAGCATAGTTAAGAGACACTTTCAAAGAACTTATTTGCGCAACGCCTGCACAAAGCGCATATTTGATGGTGATTTTATTTTCGTTTTTTTTTTTCTTTCTTTCTTTTTTATTTAGTTTTTTGCTTTCACTTACATTTTGCGCAGCATTGGTTGGCCACCATGGCCGCAGCACAAGTTAGACAAAGCAAAGCAAAGCAGAGGAGAGCAAAGCCAAGCAAAGCATAATTGAGTTTAATGCGTATTATACACGAAGTTGCGCAGACAATATTTTGGCAGCGTGCAAGTGTTAGTGAGCAGTTGTGGCTGTTGTAGGCGATGCTTATGCCTGGCGCGCACATTACGTATACGCCGCGTGTTGCTCAGCTAAAAATAGATAAATAAGGCTCATAATTTTAATGCAAACGCAAAATGTCTTATTAATGTGCTAAAGCGTTTATAAAATCTACAAAAATTGCTTGTTTTCGGGCGCATTTTTACTTAGCTGGCAAATAATATTGCGCATACGCAACGTTGCACACAAGACGCTACGTAGCTACATATTTGTGTTTATAAAGCGAAAAGCTTTGAGACTTTTGATCGTCGGTTTCTACTATGTGAAGCAAGTTCATATGCACACAAGCCACACATTGCCAGACACTGACTGCAGTGTCAATCGCATACGGCACTGGCGGCACTGACACGCGTCTAAATTGAATTTCAAGTGAAGCGTTTCAAACATTTGACTGCGCATTGCATTACTTTTTCACTTGACACCCGTAACCGTAAGCTGTGCAACATATTCAAATGCCAAGACTGAGCTTTGTCTGCTTAGCATTGCGGTAACGTAAATTAATGCATATGGCAGCTGCTTAAAGGTCACGGCCAACGACTCCACACACTTGAACTTAAGTCACTAAACGGCAGTTAAACGCCTACAGCATTTAATAGCCACTTTAATGCGTTAGTTTGACAATAAAATTAAATGCTGGCGCTTATTAAGGCGGGCATGCTGTGGCGTGCGCCTGAAAGTATGCCATAAAAGCAGTTAAACTATCCCATTTTCATAACCGATAAGCAGCTTACCATATTATTGCCTTGCATGTATATGGCCACTGCACACACAGTTCAGGTTCAGGTCATTGCCATGTGCGTTGCTCGCTGGCATCACAGCACACAGCATAGCCCAGCACAACGCAATTGTATTGCTTAATTATCGTACTGAAAAAGTTCAGCTGGGAATGCAGGTTTGCGTTATGATTTAATTGCATAAAATGAAGTTAAGGTGAAATGTGTTTGCATGAATTTATTGCATTAAATTCTTATGAAATTGATTCGCTTCTGCATGTGAACATGTGCACATGTGTGCTAACATTTTCATGCTTTCGCCTGCCTTTAATGCCGATCAATGCCGTGCGAGCTGTGCACGTTCAAATGCACAAGAGAGTGTCAACACCAGTTGACAACGAGTATCGCACTTTTTTTTTTT
>JBAMBQ010003070.1:0-26927 GCA_037044495.1 Stegana nigrithorax | reverse complement strand
CTTCATGTGTCAGACTGAATATGCGATAGAGCTCTGAATGATGAACGGGCTGCATTGCTTTGATAAATATAAATACCATATGCGCTGATGGCAAATAAGCTGCACCACAACTTGCCAGGTAAATAAAAAAAAAAAAACAAAAATAAAGCAAAAAAAAAATAAAATTTGCATTTAAAGCAACCGTTGAATTTTGCACGTGCAAAGGATTCTGTGGCACAGTTTAATAGAACGGCTATAAAGTTGCTGCTGTATGGTGCAGGTGGCCAAATTGAAATTTGGCGACATGACATAAGCGTAGCGCAAGCAATACAAATAACCTGGGATAAGTGTCGGTGGGAGTCACGGGCAAAACTATTGATGCCGAAAGTTTATAAAATATCGCCCTGATGTAATTCTGTTTCCCAGGTAAGTTGAAGTTCATTATACACAAGAACAAAAAAAAAAAAAAAATATCAAAATAGTTGTTGCACAGGAATTTGTGAGATTGTGCGTGCGTGAATGTTCCGTTGGGAGTTGATCGAAAAAAGTGTTGTTTACTATTAGGCGCAACTTTAGACAAACAAAAACAATGCCAAAATATCTGAAAAAGCTAGAAAACAGCATTATGCTGCGTTGTGATTACGATGCGCTCGGCGGAAAATGCAGAAGGTGCGGCACCAACTGTGGAGTCGCTTCAAGGCAAAATGCCAGTAATAAACATAGTTGACGCGTCAACACAAAAACAAAAAAAAAAAAAATACCTGAATCAGGACAATATAAAGAACAATAATAAGAACCCAAAAAGGAAAAAAAAAACAAGCATTGGCATGCTGTTGGCTATGAGTTTTACAAACAAATTTTTGAAGGTAGAACATATTGCGAACGGTGGAATGGTGTGGGATGTGCTTGGCAAATACGCGCAGCACATGCACGCAGCCAGCCATATATAAATATTAATATTAACTGTGTCAATAAAGGCTACGCTTAATCCTTCAGAATACATTTACTCAATAGGTGTATTCATGTGGGCTTAGCAGGCAGGGTAGGATAGGATAGGATAGGACAGGATAGGTGTGGGTAGCGTCGTTTAATAAAGGCAGATACGCAGTCGTAAACGCGATGCGGCTGTCAGCCTAGTGTGGAGAGTCCACTCCACTCCACTCCACTCCACTCCACTCCACTGACGCCAATACATAACTAAAAAAATCAAACAATATTCGTGGCGGCTGTCTGCTCCCTCGCATGGTTCGTTGGCTTATCGGTTCACTGCTTTGGTGGTGACTCTGGCTCTAGGCTGGTTTGATTGCGCTGTTCTGCTGGGCCGAGACATGACCATTTTGTGTGTTCCTTTTGTAGTTTTTTTGCGCACGTTTTGCCTCTTCTCCTTGCGAGACAACGGTTAAGACAATGAGCTCCCTCCGACCCGCACACATGCTCCATCCTTGCCTCGATAGCTCAATAGTCAGTGCTCCTGTGGGCTGTGCTGATGTTTCGTGCTGAGGCGGCCTTCTTTAATCTTTAAACCCGGCATCGCCTTGCTATTTTTTATTGAATGACAATTTATTGCTTTTAACTTTTTTGCCTGCGCCTCGTTTGATCGTCAATTTAATCAATAGGTTACATTGGATTCCCTACTTTTATTAGAGATTGGCTTCTGTGCTGTAATTAGAAATCATATTTTTGGGTTGAGCCTTGCGACTAATTGCAAGTGATAAATCGAAGCATCAAGTGCCAATGTTGTTTGGTTTCTGCGATTCGAAGGGAACATCTGATTAGGGGTTCGTTCCAACTAATTCATAATTTATTTAAATCTAATGTATTGAAAACGGATGGTGTCCAGTTTGTAAAAGAAATTCTCTGGAATACCGAAGAACTGGCATAGGGATGGGCTCGACTGTAATTTATTTATTTATTTAAGGTCCACCTGCACTCGCGTGTTCCAAGAATAAACAATTTTTTTTTGTTTTTTAGCGTATGAGCGCGAAATTCATTCAAAACTTTTGGCAAATTGCATTTTGTTTAGTCACTGCACCGCTATGAGCAGAATACTACTAACCGCAGCTCGCTGCACCGCATTTTGTCGCTGCTGCAGTGCGCGACCGCAAATGCGGGGAACGTGGGGAACGCAGGGAATGTAGGCGTCAAGGTATGTGAAATGCGCGCATGAGAGTGGTGCACTTCATCAGTGCCGCTGAAGAGGCAGCTGCCGGCGTGGCGTGCTGGCGATGGCAGGGTTGCGGAGCGGGGAGCAGTTGTTGCTTGCACACTGCACGTGTTATTGTCAAAAGTACAAATGACACTTGAATACGGCTGGCATACGAGTTGACACTCCAGTTTGGTGTGAACGGAAAGTGCTATGCTATGCCAAGGAAATTGTGCAGCTCGCCTGTTGACACATACATACATACATACATACATACACACATACATACATACATATGTATGTACACATGGGATGGCGGATGTACGGAGTTTGATAAAGCAGCATATGGACACACTCATTAAACACTGTGGCAGCCAAGTGGAAGACAACGCGTGAATTACTTTATTGCATACTGTTATTCTAATTTTCCAATTGGCTTTGGTTGGTTTCTTTCAACGTTTTCTTGCTGCTGGCAGACAGACACCTGATCATATTCTTTTGTTCGGCGCTGGCGCGCTTTGGGCTGCCCAAGTGCTCGACTAGACCAGAATACAAACGATGTGCCGGCATAGCAATTCTCGCATTTAATGCATTTGTATGTGCTGCCGGAGAGCGTGCCGCGGTGGCGTTTATTGCATTGCTTCGGTGCAGAACGTGTCTGTAGTTTTAACGAAGTGGTTCACGCTGCATATGGGTAATTTGTCGAAATGGCCAATCGTGGAACGGGATTAAGATGTGCGCTGGCACTGGCAATGGCACTGGCAATGGCACTGGCAATGGCGCATGTTTGTGCATTTTCTAGTTTTTGGATTTCATACTTTGCTTTGGGTTTTTCTTTGTTTTGAAATGAAATTGGCTCGCACAGCGGTAAGTGCTGGCGCGCGTTTATTTAATTTTGCTCGAGTCGTGTGGTTTATAGTGCTGCCATTGAAGGGGCGCCGCGGAGTGCTGCTGAAGCTGACACCCGGTCATTCGACCACTTAGCCGACTATTGCTGTCTCTTATTAGCCACAGTTGCGCAAGTCGCAGCATACACAGTATATACATATTTATTCCTCGTGTGACTGTTTTTCAAATTAAAAACGCCAAGCAAAAACAACAAATAAATATGTATGTACAGACATATAATGAAAACAACATATAGAAGAAAACAAAAAATGAAAATACACACAATGCCATGTGCACAGTGGCATCAGTTGGTACTAAAATCGGACAAATTACTCAAACCCAATGATGATACTTGATTCTTGAATTTTCCCCACATGGATAATTGGAATGAAACTCAGCATCAGAACTGAAACTATATATAGTTTATATTTAAACGGTACGATTTGGAAGATTCGAGTTGTTCACGATTGAGATTGTCGGTGAAAAGTGTAGGCAAACTGGTGTGGCATGTGAGCCACCAAGAGTCGCCCGACAGGGACAATGTGCAGCGTTGAAGTTGATGTTGCAGTTTTTTTATCATTACATTTGCATGCAACTACAATCGCACTGCCACAGTTGCCGCAGTTGCCGCAGTTGGCAACGCACTGTTGCCAGGGCCAGCGTGCGCATTGCCACAAATTCTGGTGATCGCAGAGCTCAAAATGCGCTGGTTCTTTATCATTTGATTTTTGTTTTCATTCTTCTGGAAGTTGGTGTTTTTTTTTTTTTTTTACCTTTTTTGCTGTAAAACTCTCGGCACGTAGCCACAAGTTTATGCATTCTTACACAATGCACACCTACACCTACACACACACACACACACACACGCATACACAGGTCACACTACACACACACACACATGTACATATGCACGTTGCTACGGCTTCCGATTGATATCCGTTTTTCTTGCATGTTGCCTGTTGGCTTTTGTCTTCTTGGCCGTGTTGTTGTTGTTGTTGTTGCTGTTGTTGTCGAATGCGCTCAGTTGGATTGTTGCGGGGTTTTCATTACTTTTTTATAAGCGCGCTCGTCACTTTTTGCTGCCAATTATTTTCGTTTTTGTCTCCCACATGGACATGCGTAACCAGTCCAGGTCCTGTTCCACAGCTACTCGTCCAACCGGTAATGGTCAACAGCTGCTTAACGGAATTAATTTTTGTGCATTCAAATTAATTTGCATTGTGCACTTCTCGTTTGGTTTGATGCGGTGCATTAAAATTAACTGTATTATTGTTAATTGGCTGCAATCTCTTCGTCCTTTCGCCGCACCCCCACCCCCACGCAGCAGCAGTTCTCTGCTTGACGCTGCATTGTTTATGCACATTTCTACGCTTCTACGATACTCTTCTGCTCAGACCGTGTGTGTCAAATGGCATTTCGTCAAGGCTGCTTTAATTGGTAATGACATGTACATTTGCCCTTTTAATGTGTGTCAACTGTGGCTGTGGCTGCGATTCTGATTGTGATTGCGATTGTGACTGCGGCAGTTATCGCCGCCGCTTGTTTGCTCATTTGTGTGCTTCTGACAAATCATGATCGAATAGCTGAAATAACTGACAGCAATTGTGAGATGAAGAAGAAGACGAAGAAGACGAAGAAGAAGACGAAGAGGAAGAAGCATTAGCGTACGTGTGCATTTCTCTTTAGGGTGGTAATGAAGCTAGGGAATGTCTATTGGTGTTGCGTATGCGAGTGATGTTTGATTCACGACTAATCGATAGGACGAAGGACTGCTGAGTGCCAAGTCACAATTGTTGGCTGTGGGAAGTGGCCGCCCGTTTTTTTTTTTGCACTGTGCTGTTGTGTTGTTATTGTTGTTGTTTTTGTTGTTGTTGTTGCTGGCCATTGTTTAGGGAAATGTCGAATAAACAAATCGTTAATGTTTCCTTCGTCGGCCATTTTCCAAGTGCGAAGGCACACGAGTGGCATACTAAAAAGTAAGCCAACTCAAATTGACTCAAGTTCAAGGCTTTGGAGATTTCAAGAAAGTAGAGTTTGGAAGTAGTTTCGAAAGAAACAAACGGTCAAGAGGAAGAATATCATGTGCAAGCTGAATTAGAAATTGAAATGGAAATGGAAATGATGAAAAAGTAAGGAACCACACCACATACACCAAATGAAACAAAAACAAAAAACAAAAACAAAAACAAAAACCAAAACAAAGGCGAACAATTTAGCAAACGAAAAAAAAAAAGAACAAGAAACGCAATTCGAGGAAAGAGCAGCGAGAAGTAGAAAGAAAAACATGTTTTTTTTTTTCAGTTTTGAATTTTTGTTTAGCAAATGAGATGTGTTTGCTTTTGTTTTGCAGTTAGTGCTGCTGTATTTGCGGTCACCCACTAGTCGCTGAACTTAAGTGTCAAAGTCAACTGAAAGTCGATTGAGGATTTACCATACTTCTTCCTTAATAAATTTGTTTTGCTTAGCTTGGCGTTCATTTGATTTCACCAACGAATTGAATCGAATCCGAGTTTAATCAAATTGCGGTTTCAAATGCCTACATACCTCTATTGTTAGTTCATTTTTGAAAGTGTCTCTTGTCCATAGGCAGCGGTGACAAGGGAGAGAAATCGTTGACGCGGATGTCGGTTGTCGTATAAATACAGAGTAAATAATATAATTAAAATGCTGATGTGGTTAAACAAGGACAGCAACATTATGAAAATTTAACATGCGTTAATGTTGACGTTGACGTTGCTGCTGTATGGTGTATTACAGTGAAGTGTTGGAAAGCAAGAAAGTAATCTGTTGAGGCAAGATGAGAACAAACAACTTTTGGGCGTATTGAGGTATAATAGACATTGTTTAACTTTATTTAAAGGCAGCATAGCAGAATAGCCGGACCATCCCAACTAATAGTTCCCCTTAATAAGAGGGACAATGTGAGGACAACTTATTACTGTCAAGTAAGGGGAGGATGTTATGGGCGCAGCCTAAGAGTATGCTAATAAATTTTTATGAATGCGTATTTAAAATTTTCATTCGAAGTTTTCGTCTTTTCAATAAAACATACACATAAGTACGTACATATACCAAAGGTGACAGCAAGCGAATACAATGCTACCTGCCTTTTGCCATTTGCCTTTTGCCATTTGCCATTTGCCAAACCAAGGCACCCTCTCTCGCATGTGGCATCTCGCAGTGGAAGTAGAAGAAGGCGGAAGAAGGCTGAAGAAGGCGGAAGAAGGCAGAAGAAGGTGCTGCACGCAGCGTTAGATAAGGGTGTGTTAAGTTGTTAATTTGTTTTTTCTTTCGTGTTTGTTTGCCTTGTAAGTTTATTGAAACAGGCAGCAGTCGTGGGCCAAGTTTACTTCACCTGCGTCAATTCAATTGAAGCCATTGATAGGATTTAAGCGAATGTGCGTCTTGCTTCTCGGTTGTCTTGTCACATTCTGGTATTGCAGTTGAGTTTCATATCTGTTTTTTATTTTTACTTTAATTTTTTATTTTTTTATTTTTATTTTTTTGATAAGGGAACATAACATTTTGTTGACGTGCTTTTGCTTTTTCAACAGATTATAAAGCATTATAATCGATTTAAAGATATTATTTGTACAATTATTTAATATTTTATTTACCAAAATATTACGGATTTCGCTTGAATTTTGTAGCAACGATTACTTTTATGATTAACTGTAAGCACAGCATCTTATTAAAATCATTGCTGCCAATACTGAATTATGCGAAAAGACGCCGGCGTCGAAGCCAACATTAAATATTAAATGTACTTTACTTAATTAAAGAAATATAAATTTACTTATTCTAGCAGCTCCATACATCATACAATATCGTTATGTGAGTAATTTTACCTGTTTACGTCTAATTAAAAATTATTATTTTGTTCAAGTTCAGCTGCTGCGTTGGCATCTGGCACAGTCTGCGCCAAAGTACTTGGTACACGGCAGTGAAACTCATTAACGTATGCAAAGTCCACGACAAACAAACTAAACTCGAAAAGAATAATGTGCACGAGACCCCAGGCTGCGGATAACGCTAGCCACCAGCTCCAGGGTGTGCCGTTTCGGATCTTAGATGCATGCCGGAATCGAGCTCAACAATGATTTTCCTTTGACTCGGCTGAGCAGGGCTTAGTTGAGCTACGAGTATCTGCATAATGTGTGGCTTGTGAATTGTTACTGTGCATAGAGCACTCCGTGCATACGGCGGGGAGGGGGAAGCGTAGCATGCGTAGATGCCACAGCATGAGTGTGCAGAAACGAAGCAGGCAGTAGATGATAAAGAGTGTGAGCTACTGCGCAAGATTACCGCTAAATGATGCATTAAAGCAAATAAACGGACATGCCTACTTAGCTGCCGAACAGTCGGGCATGCCGCCATACGTTCTGCGACTTGACTCGACTCGACTCGACTCGTCTTGACTTGACTTGACTTGAGTTGAGTTGAGTTGAGTTGAGTTCTTTTATTTGTTCGTGCTTAGGTGTGACACACAGTGAGTCAGCGTGGCAGTGTGGCAGTGCGGCAGTATGACAGAGCGGCAGGTTGGCATGGTGGCAGAGTGCCTTGGGCTGTGCAGATTATTGACTGCCAAAGAGCAGTCATAGCTCAGCAAAGCTTAGCGGAATCCACTTGAAGGCAAATGCGTACACGTTTACGAGGATTTGACTAGCATTTACTTAGTTGGACTTTCGTTGGCATTGTCAGCTGCTCATTGCGGCAGTTAATGACAACTGCGCTTGTGAATCGGTGGCGGGCACAGGTTGGGGGCAATGCTTTGTGCATTTGTTTTTAGTTTGAGTGCGCAGCTTGCGATTCGCGACGCGGGTCTTGGGTCTCGCGAAAGTGGAATAAATCTTTTGAAATTTACGCACTAATTTTATGGTCGACTCTGGCTAGAAGCCAAGCAAGCAATTATCCAAACCAGCTGCCAGTTCGTGCCGTGCGCCATTTTGGTTGTTTTTTATGCACATCCTGTGTACATTCATCGCTTAGTTTAATTAAATTGGCGCTCAGGCAAGTTTTCGCTTTTGATATGCACGACGCCTTCGTTTCTTCATGTTTGCGCTCCTGCTTGGCACTTGTTCCAAAAATGCTTCATGCGTTGTTATAAATTTTTAAAAAGTGCGTCGTTTTATGTGCGTTACGCGCGTTTGCCAATAATTTACCGAAAAGCACACACCGTTAAGCGCTACCTCAACCTCAGCCTCAGCCTCGGCCTGTCATCCATCCGTCGCCCATATCTACTACACTAGCCGGGAGCCATTAGTATTGAGCCACTCACGCCCTGGCTGCAGCCCTTACCGTAGCCATGCAGAGCATGCAGACATGCAGACGGTGAGTTTGGCCGCGTGTGCTTCTGTGAGCTGAGCGTGGGCCAATGGGCGGTGTATGGTGTGTGGTGTGTGGTGCTTGGTGCTTGGTGCGTGGTACGTGGTACGTGGGTGTAGTGTGTGTGTGTAAGTTTGACCTGGCTACTTGCTGGCTTGCTGGCACATGGCATAGCTTCGCTTAGCATGGCTTACTTTGAAATTGATTATAATGTGCGAAGATGCCTTTGCACTGGCGCAGCATTTTAGTCAAGATTAAATAACTGTAAAATTGTTAATCATTAAATTTAATTAACAAGTAGCAGTGATGCATAATTGTTGCGAGCAAAGCTTGCTGACGGTAATTAAAATAGCTCACGTGCCAACTCATCATTGGTACTTTAAATTTCGAAATTTTTACAGCTATACACATTTATTTGATGAAGTACCACCTTTTATTGCAATTACTTGAAGTGTTCGTTCGTTCCGGGCAGCCAAGTCAGCAAGCCAGCAAGCCAGCAGGCAAGCAGCTAAGTGTTCGTAGCCATTCAAGGCATGCACAAAAGAATTTTGTCAAGATTAAGTCCCACAGCGAAAAAAAAACAAACTCAAGATCACGTACATTTTCTATTGTATTATTATAGTTAATATGCCCATCTTCCAAGGGCACTTGAACTCTAAAAACTGTTGGTATAGTATTGTACTATATTTTGTATATTATTCCTTTCTAAGTTGTAACGGCATGTCTAAATCAAAGAAACACTCAATGCAGGCATTCGTTTCCAACCCCAGCCTAACAAACTCATAACTCTTCTATATGACTACTATAACAAATCTGCTGCTTGAATCTTATATATTTAATATAAATCAAAATATCAGTCGAATCTATTATTTCGAGATTATGCATTAAAATGCATTTTCCAATTTAAAGTAATATACACATGCGTCTTTAAATAAATCTCATGTGCGACTCCCTCTGCAACAATGCACATTACGGCATTCAGCACATTCTGACATTCTAAACACCCCTTACTCACCCTTACTCACCGTACATTGAATTTAACGAATTAAAGCCCCATTGCACACTTCGCAAACTCATCCTTAAAAGTCATTTTGCCCCTCATATGCAATCGAATTGTTGTCTAATTAATTATAGCTTGGCTTTGTGTCTCATGTTTCATTCGTTAAACACAAGTGAACATAAACAAACATCTAGTTAGAGAGCCTGGCAGCCATGGCTAATAGTTTTTAATCACAAGTTCTTAAGTTTCATCTTTAAGCCAGCATTTAATAAATGTACTAAGTAAATTATTGAGTACGAAGGAATAGTCCGCCAGGGCAAATTTCTCTAAATGCCATTTTAACTAGTTAAATTGCTCTAAGCACTGTGTTGACATGCCTACGCCAGCACATTCAGCAGTCATGACCAAACAAATAGTGGGAGCACCCCACCCAGCCACCTAAACAAGCTGTCACCTCTGCGATTTTATATTTTATTTGTTTAGTTTTTGTTTTGTTTTTGCAGTTATTTAATTTATTCAAAAAAGTTTTTTCATCCAGCATTCTTTTTTACGCTAACTACTCAATACCAAATAAAAAAGAAAAATATGACTTTCGGCCTCCGGGGGAAAATCATTGGGGCATGTAATATGTCTTATAATCTTCATATTTTGAAGCAATGAATACAAAGTATGAAAGTCAAATTATATCATATCAAAATAAAAGCTTTGCTGTTTTTAAGCGTACACCACGCATTTTGATTGGAAGATGTGTGATGGTGTGATTATTTATGTGTTATGATGTTAGCAAGGTGAATGTGTTCACTTAGTTTTACAGTATTAATGAATCCTGTCACTGCATATGAAATAGAAAAGCAGCACATGCCTTTGCATTCACACGACAAAGCCAAAGGCAAATAACAATGCGATAACTACACAACGTTGTGTCCATGCATAAATTCAGAAACCATCAAAAAAAATTTCATTCCGTGACCATCAGCGCAAAAGACATATTACGCGTAAAAAAATTCCATAAAAATATGTCCAAGGGCGCTCCGCTGCCAGTGTTGAGTTGTTCATATACTTTTCCGTAACAACAAGTGGAATGTTGGAATGCTGCCGCAGCTGCTGCTGGTGTCGCTGCGGAGAAGCGGCGAAAAAAACTAAGATGCGTATGGAAAAAAACAGTTCTATGCTGTTATGCTGTTATGCTGTTGTTGTTGTTGTTGCTGTAGTTTTAGTTGTAGCTGTGGTTCGTCGTAGTTGCAGTTGTAGCTGGCTGGCTATATGCGTAAAGTACTGCTTATTGGAATGGACAAAACTTTTGATTGCAGTTGTATCTAAAATGTTTGCATTTTTATGCCTGCGTGTGGGTTGGTTGCCAACTACGCTTCAGCTGCAGCTGCCATTGCCATAGCTGCCATTGTTGCCGTTGCTATACTTTTTTTTTCGCACTTTGCTGGCATATTCGCAATTTTTTTTCTGCACATTTTCAACAATTGTGTCATTGGTGTCGTTGTCGTTGTTGTTGTTGTTGTAGATATTTCATCTTAAATTTGTTGCGTAGTTTGAATTCTGAATTCTGATTTCCGTCACTTGATTTTTAAATACACAATAAAAAATAAAATGAAATGCACATAGTATTTGGTTAGACCATCGTTCCTGTACATTTTAAATCAAACCACGATGCTTCGTCTACTTTTGCGCTTAATTATAAATTTCCTGGAGTTATGGAGCTTTGTGCGCATTTCTGTGCAGTGCATGGTGAATCTAATATGCAATTAAAAATCGTTTTCAGTACACGAGTGCGAGAGCGAATGGAGAATAATGATGCTGGAAACAGCGGAAACATCATTTGCTCTCGGCTACATTTCGTTTCTTCTCTTTTCTATACGCCAAGCTGTACTTACACTAATTCGTTATTACGAAAATGATTTTTCAAAATCTGACGCATGCCAATGTTTGTTTTGCTGATTTGTACCTGCCACAATGCAGCGCTAATTCAAAAAAACCAAGGTTTTTTGGGTTTGCTTCTGGGAAAATGTAGCTACGATGTATACATTCCGTGTTAGCCAACTGTTGGCCAACTGTTAGCCAACTCAATTAGCTTATGAAACGCTCGCATTGTGTCGAAGTGCTGTTACCGCTAAAGCCTTAATGCTCATGGTGAGTGCATAAGTTGCAAATAATTGCAAGTGTCAATATGTACTGTGGCATTTTGCCGCCGGCGTTGTGCCGCCATGATGCCAAGGTGTTTATGTGCCAAGGTCGCAATGCGGAATGTTTTCAAAAAAGCGGCGGGAGTGCTCACAATGCTGTGGAATGGAATTTGCCGCATAAAATCTAAGCAAGGTGCGGCCTGGCGTGTCTTGCGGTGCGCTGGCATGGCGATGGGATGCAAATTTCGTCAGGATTAACATTTGAACTGCTAATGAAGCCAGCACTCAATCAGGCGCACAATCAAGGCAACCATTCATTTATTTGCTCACCTATTCCTTTATGCAATCTCTCGCACTGCCATGCGCTGCTTCACTAATACCAATTCCAATCAGAATTTCGGTATTGAAATGAGTGCTCTAACGAGATTTGTTTGCTTCAAATCAAGCATGTAAATGTCCTGGCGACAGCTCGCATGGGCCAGTGCGATAGCCGTTACAGCATTGCCCACAGGTTTAGTTTCCTTCCAGGACTATGCGACTATTTTCATCTTTTACTTGCAGCCGGAATGCATTTGCGTGCGACGTGCGTCCGTCCACCTGCAGTTGCTGCTTAAAGTTGCTGTGCAACCGAAATGCCAATAAGCATTTTCTTTTGTTGTTCTTGTTGTTGTTGCTGTTGTCGCTTGTTGCTATTGTCGTCATCCGTGGCATCGGTGCATACCTCAGCAACACTTTGATCCAGCGAGTGACGCATTTGAATTTGCATTTTCTGCTAGTTTTTTCACACATTTTATGTTTCCAATTACGATTTAGCATTTGGAATGACACAAATGCAAATTCCACATAAATGCATTGTGGATTTTTCTTTTGAAAAATGGACTCGAACGCTCGGTAGCAGCTATGACAGCGATGGTACTCTAATTTCAGTTATCATCCGTCGCTCTGGCCTGGCTAAGAAACTTCATTACGTTCTTTTAATTTTTTTTACCTGCCTCCCTTCATCCGCCTTGCGAATTCAGCTTACCATGACTCAGTTTTTGCATCAAGAGCACTTAGTACTCATCAGACAGCTTATGTCTGTCATTGTCTTCCCTTCCTTTCATTGTGTTGTTGGAGCTTCCTTTTGTTCTATTTTGGCAACTGTATTGTCTATTTGTACCCTATACTCAAAAATGCTAAAGGGTATACTAAAGTTGTGCAAATGTGTGTAACAGGCAGAAAGAGGCGTCTCAGACCCCACAAAGTATATATATGTATTATTGATCAGCATCGTCTGTCTGTCTGTCTGTAACAAGGACCACGGTAACGGTTAGACCTACAAACATCAAATTTGACACGAAGACTCTCTTAATCCATAGGCATAACGAGTTTATGTTGATTTCTCGATATTCAACCTACAATATACAGCTGCCATAGGAACGATCGGCCGAAAAACAACATTTACTAAGAAAAAAATTTTATTTTCTTGAAATATAGTTATATCATTGAAATAAAATATAAAAGCACAACAAAAATTTATTGAATTTGAATTGGGTACAGGGTATTATTTAGTCAGGTGCGCCCGACTATAGCCCCTGCCTTTCTAATTCCTTTTAACTAGGTTACACCGGAAAAGACCGTCGACACAAAATGTCAAGTAAATCTTTTTCCTAAGTGACATCTGTTGAACTGTCGGTCTTTATATTCAAAGTATTTGTGTTCGAAACGTAAACCCATATATGAGCAAAAGTAAATCAATGTATAGACGCATCTGAATATTATATATTCGAGTAACCAGAGGCACATATATAATATTTAAAAGGTATGCTGACAGCATAGGATCAAATTCAGAGTTACGGAACGCAGCAGCACAAAGTATATAAATATACATTGAACATATGTTTGTGTGTACCATGTATGCAAAAACAAAAAAAAAAAAAAAAAAAACAAATAAATAAAGAAAAGCAAAGGAAAGAGGGACATTTTAAGCAGTCGTCTACGAAGACCACTTCAGCGGAAGTCGCTGCATGGCTGCCACATCCCTCGTCTGGCTGCCTTGTTGTCGGAGAGCAAAGGTTTTCCAATCTGTTTTCTAAACTGCTACAACGCTGATGCTGTATTTCACCGCCTCCTTTTCCTCGCCTGGCTGTTGCGTGTTCATTTCTTTGTGCCATGGTACACGCGTGAAAGCGTTCACGCCCTTTGTCACGGCATCAAACAAGCTGAGGGAAGCCTGCTTGTACTTGCCTTACGGATTTACGACTACGGCAAAGTGTTTGTGTTTGCTTTCGTTATTGCTGTCCTTGTGCTATTCCTGCTCTCTGCTCTCTGCTCTCTGCTGCCTCTTCCATTGTTAAGTTGTAACAATCGACGTTCTGCTTGTTACTGTTCTGCTGCAAATATTGTATTTAAGCATGCTAACGTCAATTATTGGTAAATAAAATATAATGCAAATATTGCGTTGTGGCCGCATTTGATTGTCGGTTCTACATGCTTTGAGTTTTAAAAAGACACAAAGTGTAACTTTTTAAAATATATTATATGTACTTATACCATATATATATGCATAGAAAAAAAAACAAAAAAAAAGAAAAACAAACTGAAAAGGAATGTTGAAGCGTTAGCATACAACAAACGTTAGGTTGCCTTAGACCGCACCGCAGCAGTGCCAAGAACAATTATACAGCAACTGTTACAATAATAGCAACAACAACAACAACAAGAATAACAACAAGAAAGTGCCAGCTGCTGTTACGTTTTACTCTTTTATTTATTTATTGCTCTCTCTCTACTTATTGATTCACACTTCCCCCACGTTCCCCACGCTTAGGCTTTGCTATGCTCAACGCTAATTACGAATATTCTTTTCGCTAATGAAGTCATTAATTAAAATTAAATTTAAATTGCTGCCTATGCCAAACAATTCAGACTTTAAGCTTATTAGCCAAATGGTGTCTTGTCTTGATTTAAATTAAACAAAAATATGATTTCGGTTACATTAAAACGCAAAGGCATTATTGCTTGCTTTTATTGTTTATTGTTATTGTTGCTGTTGTTGTTGTTGCTGTTGTTGTTGCTGTTGCCGTTATTAGAGGTATTTTGTAGCTGCTATGTAAATATGTATGTATGTACAATAGATTTGAAGCGTTAGATCAGTATATAATAACTTCCTGAGGCGCTCAGAGTTCAGATTTAAGCATGCTGAGCTTTGCATTGTAGTTTTATCATACACTCATGCAGCACTTTGAATGTGTGTGTGTGTATTCGGCAAATAGGCTGCCGCCACAAGCCAAATGGCTTCTGCCGCAACTTCGCTCTGCACATTTAGATATTCTTAGATAAGGATTTTCTTGCCTTTGATTTCGGTGTCGCGTGTGGTATTTTTAGCTTGTTTTGCCAATGCTGACGAAAATTATACCATTGAGATTTTCACAGAATTCTCTTGAACTTCACTTGAACAGCTTCGCTGACGAGGTAAGTAGTTAAAGTTGTTGCCCCTCTTGTTGCCGCAATCACTGAACGAACGGCATGTTAGCAGCATGGTAGGGCTGACGAGGACAATGTGCACTTGTGTATGTATGTACGAGTATGCTTTAGTGCTCTAAATATAAATTAAATTAACTTAGAGTGTACATCGTCATTTTTCATGACTACAAACAGTCGAATAAAAACTTGCCAACTAAACAAACTGCGAAACAAACACAAAGCGTACATTCAAATAATAATGCAAAGAACAGACAGCAGATAAAAATAAAAAATAACCAGAAATCACAAGTGAAACCCATGTGCAACTTTCTATTCTTATTTTTAGCTAACATCTTCGCCGTGTAATATTATCCGTTGCGTTTGACGATCGCAGAAGGACTCTTCATGCAATTTTCATTTTGCTTACATCAGTTTTTTGTGGTTTTTGACAGTTCGTTGGTATTGTACAAAAACAAAACTTTGCATTATTATTGAATAATAACTAGGAAGGCAGTGGCTATAGTCAGGCTCACCCGACTATGGAATACCCTGTACCCCATCCAAAATTGATTATAATTTTTTGTAGCTTTAAAATGTCGTATTCATTTTGTAAGGATATTTGAAGAAAAACAAAATTGATTTTTTTTTGTAAAAGTTATTTTCTGGCCTATGGCAGCTATATGTTATAGTAAACCGATAGACATAATATTGGGATATGTGATTGGGCATTAGCTAAAACTATTAAATCTAAAATTTGGTAAAGATATCTTGAAAAACAAAAGCGTTTTAGTTAGTAAACGTGGTTGAATAATGAATTTGTTGGTTGTATGTCTAACCGTTTCCGAGATCCGTTTGTTCATACGGACAGATGGACGGACAGACAGACGGACATGACTAGATCGACTCGCCTTTCGATGCTGATCAAGAATATATATGTATACTTTGTAGGGTCCGGCACGTCTCCTTCTGCCTGTTGCATACATTCGCACAACTTTAATATGCCCTTAACTATTTTTTTGGTACAGGGTATAAAAAGTTGGCTTCAACTATGTGCATAGGTGCTTATTTGTATGATTAGCGTCAGAGTGTGGGCATTTGTTCTAATCCCAAATGTCTTATATATTTCGTTTTCTGCCAATTCTGATGTGATCGAAAAAACTATTAACTTAGCTGAATAAATAAATAAAATCACTTGGCGCGTGCCAGTAACTCCCAGACTCTGGTCACTGCATGCAAATGAAGCAAAGAAAAGAGGGAAAGAAAGGACGAAAGAAGAAAGAAAGGGAACAGAAGAGAAGACAATACAGAATACAAACACAAGTCGTGGCATTTAATGTATGTACATGCAAGTGAAATTTGTTATAAGGCTTCGAAGAGCTGATGGAAACTTAGACGAACGAAGAAAAGAACTTCCGAAAAAGTTAGGGAAGATGATGATGAAGCCAACAAAGTTTCCGCTGCCTAAGTAACTTGAGTGTTTACCTAAGCAAATTGTCGACTTTTGAACTAATGAATATAAGTGGTAGCAGCGTCAACAACAATAACAACAACAGCAACAACAACAACAGCAATAACAAATGCAAACGCTTTGCATTGTCAATGACAAACTTTCACAACAAAAACTAAAAACTCCTAAAGAAAAACAAGTGAAGTAATAAAAATGAGTGTTAATGGTGCTCAGGTAACTAAAGGCGCTGCGAAAGAAAAGTGGCTAAGTGAAAGTAGCAGGAAAATTTAATAGCAGCAAAAGGAGCACAACTTTGCTAATGAAAGTTTGCCGCTGATCCTAACTTACAACTGCAAGTTGCGTCAGCCGCCAAATGGCACGCGGATGCCTGACAATGGCGAAGATGCTGCCGAAGAAGCTGGCGCAGGCGATGGCGCAGACGCTGGCGCTGACGATGACAATGTCGATGGCTGTAAACGTCAGCAATTAAACAGAATTAGGCAATATATCATAAATGTTTTTCAGTAAATAATAATAAAAGTTTCGTAGAAAAGTGTTTGGCTAATAACTGACAATTGCAATCGCTACTGTCAGGCGGAGCAGAAGAAACAGCTGGGGCTGGGGCTGGGGCTGGGGGGGATGGCAGCGGCAATTGTGGCTGAATGTCAGCACTAAGTACGAATGCAAGATTAACAGCGGCATAGCAATTACAACGGTAAAAACGCCAACGAGTTAAGGAGAAGTCATAAACGAAGCGAAGGCCTTCATACTGGGTGCCGTCGTTGTCAAGGCTGCCAAGGTCGGCAAGGATGGCAAGGATGGCAAGGACGGCAAAGCTGTCGGCGGTTCCGTTTGCTGTTGCTTTAAAAACTAATTAGATTCGTTGTTTGTGCCTGCGGCGTACTTCGTGTGCGTTTTATCGCAGCACACCGTATTTGGCTTGTCATAGTCATACGCCAAGGTCGACTTTGCCCAGATCCTGGTTGGGCTACTGGGTTCCTTTGCCTAGCGGATGCTTTGTGCACGACTACGCTCAGCTTCTCTGCATGGGTACACGCCAAAGGAGTCGTTTTATGTAATTTTCTCTGTACGCTGTGTGGATGTGTTGTGATAATGGGAAAGAGAGAGAGCGAGAGAGAGAGAGAGACACAGTAAGATACAGAGAGAAATAGAGATAGAAAGGGAGATAGAGAGAGAGTCAGGATGAGAGTGTGTCAAATTTAGTTGTTATGCGGTAAAGCATAAAATTGCGTTAGAGTTAGTTTTTACGCAGATTAATTTTAGGTTCACAAACGAGCAAATGTAATGCCATTTAGGAACTCGAATCCTATACCGAGACGGGGTGTTAAAGAGCGAGTAAAGGAGACAGATATAGTCAATTAGAGCGAGAATGCAGCCTAGTGGCTCGTTGAGTCTTTCGACGTGCTGCCTCCCGTCCCGCCTCCTCTCGTCGACCAAGTCAGTTTGACTTGACGTGCTTTTAGTTTTGTCTCTATGTGGTCTGTCTGTCTGTCAAAGAAGCTTGCCAAAACAGAATACGATTTCCTTGTTGACTTTGTTTGCGTGTCACGTTCGACACTTGCCTTCAATAACCCAAGACAACGCAACTTGGCATAGCACACCGTGACCCTACCTTCCAACGTTCCCTCCCACCTTCCAACGTTCCCACCTTCCTACCTTCCTACCATCGACACACAAACGCTGGTCGCATTTAAAGTTCTACATCTTCCTTACATGTCAACACAGTGAGCTCAGCGGCAAGCGAAGTCATTACCATGTGAAATCTGTTTGCTACAAAATGCTGCTTTTGCATGTTTTAGCTGCGGTAATTGAATTTTTGAGGTATTAAATGCGCCATGTCTGCGCCCTCCTCTCTGTCTGACTTACTTAACTTGCGAATGAAGTGCCTTCACAAAAGCCTCTTAGTTGACTCGGCGCAGCTACTTGAGTGCGCTTGCCTATGCTACGGAGCTTGGCGATGAGAGATGCCAGATGCCAGATGGCAAATGGAAGATGGAGGATGGAGAATGGGGGATGGGTTTGCAGGTTATGTATGTACTGTATCGGTATGTTGCCTTTGTCATTTCGATTTTAAGCCCATTGCCAGCTACAGCCGTCAGCCGTTGAAAATCGAGTTATACTTTTATGAGATTCTATTTGCAATTTCATAAGAAATCTCAAGCGACAATTGACACTAGCTACTTTACAACGACGAACTCTCGCGGAGACAACTCAGTTCAGCATTAATCGCAGTTTACAGTTAACGTTGCCCATATACATTTCCCGGGCAACTTATACCGCTGTCTGCTGTCTGCTTTCTGCTTTCTGCCGTCTCTAAATGATGAGGCCCCTTTGAATGCGTTGCGCCACAGACAGACGATTAAATTTTTACGCAACAATGTACGCGAGTCCTAGATTGCCGCCGCTGTTGCCATGGCAAACCCAAAAACACTCCGGTGGGCGGTGGGCGGAGGGCGGAAGGCGGACGACAACAATGGCGTTGACAACATGTGATCCATTTTTCGAACATCGTCGATGGCAGCTATGACAAAAGGCTTAGCAAATGTTTATGTACGTAACACAAATAACAGCAGCAGCAGCAGCAGCATAATGTCACATTGATTATTTTGAGTTGTATTCGATAACCGCAGTAGAGGCAATTGTATACGATTCGCTGACAGCTTCCATTGACAGACCTGCAGGCAACTGCCAGGCAGGCAATGTCTCATCGTATCTCATCATCACTTGTCGCTGCAACACAATGCATTGTCTTCTGTGTAACGATGGAAATGAGTTTCACCGACGACAATAAACAACAATCTGCCAAAGTTTAATTCCTAATAAGATCAACGGTTTGCCAGCCAGTTCCTTCTGGGAACGTACGCCTCAGTGCTCCGCTCTGTAAGTGTGCAAGCAACCAGAACAGTTATAACATAATGCAGCAGCAGCAAATGGCAGGCCGATTCATATCAATTATGATGTTATAAGGATGTTTCGCAAAGTGAAGGCTTCTGTTTCGCTGCAATGACAAAGCGACTTTCGCAGCTCTTTTGTTTATCCTGTGGAGAACTTACGTTTGTAAATTCGCAAAATGCCGCGTACACAATGTGTAAGCAAACGAGACGCGCTCCCGCCATGCGTGTGCAGAGTGGCAAGGCACGATGCAGTCGGATCCTGCAGCCAGGCAGGTATGCGATTTTTAAAATTAAAAGCAATTAATAATATCAACGGGAGATATATTATTTGTTTGCTTTATTGATTGCTTATTTCACGCGCCATATGTCTATGCATCGAACCGCACCTCTGCCATTCTGCCAATCTGCCATTCTGCCGTACTTATTGGAATCGACAATGTGTGCTTTCATGCATTGCCTCATATTACACGGCACGGTACGGTATGGCTTGGCACGGCACGGCACGGAACGGCAACGGCACGGCAAGGCACGAATGCGCGAATGAGTGAGCAAGCGAGCCAACAATGATAAATGGTGTTTTTAATTAAAGGTAATATATTAAAAAATGTATAAAAACATCTTCCGCCTCCCGCAAGCGGAACACGCAAACAAACAACAGAACAAATGAGTAGCAGGCAGCCAACAGTCAGCAGCCAGCAGCCAGCAACCGGCAACCGGCAACCGTCAACCGTCAGCCGGCAATCGGCAAGCAGCCAGGGGAGCAACCAAGGGAGCAGCTCAAGCGTGACGACAACAAGCTCCTCAATCGAGAGCACTCAATAAAACGGCAGCAGGAGCCGGCAAAACACCAGACATTTGAATGCCGGATGTGGCAACTGAAGTGAACCATTCGCCGTAATTTTTATTGAAAGCGTCTAAACACCTTTTGGCACTCATTAATTGGTCTCTTAAAGAGACAGATCCAATCGTGGATTCAATAAATAAAATTGCCAAAGCAACCTTGAACCTAGCTGCTTGCCAGTGTGGCTGTGTCTTGCTCTGCTGTATGCGTGTGTGTGTGTAAGTGTGTGTAAGTGTGTGTGTGTGTGCTTAGAAGGTCATGCATCAACGAAACGAAGCTTTACAAAGTTAAGGGTTTCTTCCGCATAAATGTCTGTAACCATTGAATTTGAATGCCTTTTCCCGACCATATTGAATAGTTATAAATTTAATGTGCGCTTTCGTTAAGCTTTTCCAGATTGTGTTGCATTTTCGAGCATTTCAGGCAACAGGACACTGTTTTGTCGGCAACTATGCTCCTCCACAGTATAAGGATTCCACTTTGTAACTAACAGCAGCAGAAGGTCTGAAGAGGCAGGAGTCATTTTTATTCTCAGTTTGTGTATTTTGAAATTAGTAAATTTTAAATTAGTAGCTACTCAGACGTCATCGAGGGCCGTCGCTGTTTTTTGTCCACCTGCGCTCGCATGAAAGACAAATAATTCTGGAATTGCATGTGGGCTGTTTAGTTTTTGGAACATGTGTTTAAAAGGCGGGGTGTGCTAACTTGGCAGTTGCGGAATTAAACTTTCTCATTGACTTGACTTGGAAACTTGCAAGTTTTCTTTCAATTGCGTAGTCCGCCCTTCACATGCTCATCCGCAGACGTGTACTCGGCTGGACATGGACTACTAAGTAAGCACTTTATGCGCCACAAATCTAATGAAAGTGTTTGGACTGAAAGTTTTCTTTTCATTGCACCCACCCCCGCAGCTCTCGCACACCGGCCCCCGTTGCATTTGGCTTTGGTTTTAGCATGTTTGTGCATTTGTAATGATTTATTTACTCAACCCACTTTGGCTGCGCGGCACCGGGCTGCGACACGGGTTTAGTTGCCACTCGTTCCAGTCGTGCCAGTCGTGCTTAGTCAGTCGGCATCTCTTGGCAGGAATGCTGCGTCGTAGCTGCGTCGAAGCTGCTTTGTAATGCTCTTCCATTCGTGCCATAGTTCTCGCCAGTCTGCAACTTTTGTCTCTAATTCGTCCACGGTTGCACTAATTTCCCCAACCGTGTATCCTTCAGCTGCCCTGTCAACAGTTTAACTGCCAGTGATGGTCACATTTACTCATTTCCGCTGCAAATGCACCCGAACTGGCTGCCTCCTCGTTCACTCTGTCCACTCTGTCTACTCTGGCTACTGTGGAGCCCGTGTCGCCTCATTCGACAATGGCTGCACTGCGGCTGGCTAACTGTGAAGCCACTGACTGCCTTCACGGAGGTATTATGTTTAATAAAGTGTGAACTTTCATTTAAATACAATGCCCAGTAACGAAATTTGCAACCGAATTCGCCAATTCTCGAATTCTCCAACTCTGCAAATCACTTCTGCTCCATCTCACACTCGGGTCCACCGCCCCAAGCTGCTACTTAAAGTGAGTCAAGCAAAAGAGACACTTGCTGCGGCAGGTCATTTAAACCGATAAACTGTTTGCGAAAGGACTCGAGTCCTGCAACTGTATTCACATATGCGAGTGTGCATATACTATTGCGTATACGTATGCGTGTGTATGCCTTGTGGTTATGTGACTATGTGTGTACATATGTTTACCATTTGCAATTTAATTATCTGAACCCCTTAGGTGTGGCTTGGGCGTTAAACAAATGCTTGTGCTGAGTAGGTTAAGCAAAGAGAATTCAGAATTGTCTGACTGCCGCCGCACCTACAGCTTATGTGCAAAGCAACTGAGTTTCTTCCCGGACGAGTGAACGGTTTAAGAACTTTAATAGAACAGGCAGACAAGCAAATATTAAATTTATTCAACAGCATGGAGTAGAAGGAACGAACATCAAGAACTATAATAAAAGGGAAATGTGAAATCTTATTTCACTTAGACAGTCAGTAGAAAGAAAAGACATCTCGTGCAGAGCAAGAAGAAAGATTGAAGCTCACCAATCGTTGTTGGGGAGCAGACAGTCATGGCATGAAGTCATAGACGAGTATATACAATATATATTTTTGTATTTATTGATTTAATAACATCTTTCAATTATGCTTAAGGAATAAGTAACGTAACATAAAATAAAATAAATTATTTAATTTATATGGTCTAATAGATGAAAATGCTTTCGTTTAAGATGAATGGAATCTTTGATTTTCATAGATGGATTTGGGTTTGTTTTTTTGTTGTCTCGTTTAGCATCTCTAATTCTTTGACTTTTATGATTTGTATGGCAACTTCACTTAAGAATCGTTTCATGTTTCTTCCTTCTATTGGTCTTTCCTGGATCCCCTACGATGACAGGCGATTAAATAAATGAATAAGTAAAAAGTGGATCTATCGCATGCATTTCAAATGAAAAGGCACTTAATAATTAATAAGTAGCCTTGAAGTCAGTTGCTTATGTTAAGGATTTGGTTCATGGAATCCAGTTGGGTCGTGGAGCAATGGAGAGTAGAGTGAACTTATGGCAAAGAGATTTGCGACTAGCAGTCTTTCGTACTCTATTAGTGTTTCGCTTCCACTTCTTCGGCGACTATCGGCTCGAACTCCTTGACGATCGCGTCCTCTTTATCATTGTTGACTTCGGGTTTTGTGTGCTCGGCCCGTACCGTGACTTCGACTTTATGCGAGGCGTCGTGTTGGGGCTCGTTCTCGTTCTGATTATTTTCAGCGGGGATCGCATTTGTATCCGCATCGTTCTCGGCGTCAGTATCTGCGTCATCGTCGACGTCGCTGGGCTCGATGTCGGAGCGGCTCTGAGCATTGTGATTGTGCAGCAAATCATTGTGAGCTGACTGTTGCGGCTGTTCAATTGCAGTCAGTATGGACTGCAGCAGACCCTGCGAGAGTATCTCATCATGATTGGCCGACTGCTCGTCGCCGGGTTGGACTTCACCGTTGATGCCCCTGTTGTTGTTATTCAGTGAGTCGCCAAACTGCACTTGGAAGGTTTGCTTAGGCTGTTCGTTCGCCTGCTCAGCGGTGAGTTGTATGGCTTGCGACTTCTGTGCGGAAATCACATTCAAGCCATCAAGTCCGGGCAGATTTTGTGGGTCTGTGCCGTCTGGCAGCGCCGTAATGGAGGACTTCTGCGAAGCGTAGCCAATGTGGTCAAGTTCATTGCCCGACGCAGGTGGACCGTAGCTATCCGCTGGATTGGCGATAAATTGTGTGTGCTGCTCAGCAACGGGAATGCTCTGTGCAATGGCGTTGTAGGCGCCGGCCACTTCGAAGTCAGTGGCGCCCACCAGATTCGGTCCATGACCGCAATCGTGCACCTGCTGCTTCGGAGGCTGTTGGTTGAAGCGTGGCTGCACGACCTGAGCGGGCAGGCCTTGGCTATGCACGAATTGTTGGTTGTACTGCGACGCGCTGTAGGCGTTTTCGTTGTACTGCTGGAAGCCATTGGTGGGTCTATTTGGTGGTGGCAAATATTGCTGGTTCGGCGGTGGTGGCGGACCAATGGGCCGAAGGTGAGTGATTTGCGCGTTTGCTGACGACGAGATGAACTGTTGCTGTGGTGGGGGGATATACTGGTTATTCACATTGAAGTTGTGTTGTTGTTGTTGTTGCGGTTGCGGTAGTGGCAGTTGCTGTTGGAGGATTTGCTCTGGGGCCGGCGGTGGCGGTAGGCCCTGCTCAGGTGCACCGTATATGGCGTTTGATGACAGCTCAAGATGACTTTGGGCGACTTCGTTGGCAGCGGGTGGTATGTAGGTGCCGGGTTGATGCTGCGGTTTCACCCCGAACTGGTCAAGATGTTGCACCGTTGCGCCGATTGATTCGAGGAGGCCCTGTGGTACAGGTGGCCGGTAGGCAACCGGTTTGTTGGGACGGGGGACGCCATGAGGAGCGAAGCCTTGCGAATTGTCCGATGGCCCGCCGTACTGCAGACCGGGACCCGATGGTTGACGATTACCCTGGTGCGGAAGTTCTTGTACGAGTTCAAGAGCAAGTGCATTATCGATGCCGCCTAAACCCGATGGCGGTGAACCGTAGTTGCCGCTGGGTGCTGGAAAGCCGGGCCCTCCGCCGAAGGCGTTAAACTTCTGCGCGTGGATAGAGTTGGGCGCATAGGAGTCCGTGGGCGGCTTTGCGTACGAGTCGTCGATGATGCCGAGCGCAATCTTTGGCAAATAGAATCGATAAATAGTTTGGGAGACTCGATATATTAATGCATTGGATTTACCTGTTGTGCATCCGAATCAAGGGAATTGGGATGTGCACCGCCTGCTTGACCAGAGGATGTCAAGTGCACTGTGTTTGTGCCGATGTTATCGAAGCCGCCCCCCTGCAGAGCGACTGCAACCAATTGCTCATCGGTGAGGTCGTCAATCACGCTGCCGCCGCCTGTGCTGGAGCCGCCACTGTACTGTGTGCCGAACGAGCCGCCGCCGGAGCCGTGAGTTACTTGGCTGTAGCCGGACTGAGTCTCGATGTTGTTGTGCTCAACGTAGGCGCCAATGGGTGCAGGAATGGGCTTCCAGCCATCGCAGGCGGTGTGAAATGGTGCCTGGGATCCGCTTACGCTGTGCGTATGGCCCGTGGCGTCGATTTGGATTTGAACTTGTTTGACAGGTGCGCCGAAACCGCCGCCACCGCCTCCACCGCCGCCGCCATGATGATGATGCTGCGAGCCGGTTACTATGACTGTGGTCTCCGGCACCCGATTGAAGTTGGCGGGCTGCGTTTCAGGCAGGCTGATGGGCAGCGGAGGGGGACCATAATTGGGAGGTGGCGCATCATAGATGGGCTTCGGCGGCAAATTCAGTGGACCCGATGCAGGTGGTCCGTATGAGTTGGCAGGCTGGTGTGCGGGCTTAAAAAGTGGCGCGGGATGTGGCCCTGGCAGGATCTGTGGTGGTGGTGGCGGTGGACCGTATTGTTGTTTCGGTGGCCCATACTGTTGCTTCGGTGGCCCATACTGCTGTTTCGGCGGCCCATAGTTCGGTGCCGGGCGATGCTGGGGTGGACCGCCATACACTGGCTTTGGAGGTGGACCGTAATTCTGGTGCGGATGCGGCTGTGGTTGTGGTTGTGGTGGTGGTCCATACTGTGGTTGCGGTTGTGGTGGTGGTCCATACTGTGGTTGCGGTTGTGGTGGTGGCCCATACTGTGCTGCTGGCTTATGTTGGATATGTGGAGGTCCATAAAACGGTTTTGGCACGCCGAAGTGCGATTTGATCTGTTCGTGCAGACCACCGCCAAAACCTCCACCGGAATTGGAAGAGCCACCGTCGCCGCCGTAGAAGTTCAACTTGGGTGGCCCGTACTTCAACGCGGGTGGGCCATATTCGCGGAAGGGTATCTGCTGTGGCACGCCGTACTCACGATGCGGCGCACGTTGCGGCGCCGACGGTGGCGGTCCATACTGTTGAGCTGGCCGTGGCGGTCCGTACGTGTCGAAGGCCTCACGGCGACTCAGCTCTTTGCCATTTAGCACCGCTTGCGTGCAACCAATGCAAAGTATCGCTAGCAAGGTCAGCTTCGCTCTCGCCAACATCTGCAAGAAGTGTATGTGAAAAAGTTGCCGGTGAGTGACACTGAAATTATCTGCCTCATTTCTTCTCTCAGACGAATTGCCGCCACATTCGCTATTGGCATGTCACAAATTCTTAGTGTCATGACTAGCTGCTGGCGACGGTCGCCTTGTGCTAGCCAACAGTGGAGGAGAGGCAATGCCTTGGTTACCTTGCCTAGCGGTGTGTTTTTGATATGGAATTGTGTTTTGGGAGGAATATAGGAAACTATTACTATAAATGCGGATCGGATAGGGATTTCTCTGTGCGACTATTCATATGTGTGTTGGCTATGATAAGAAGGGACCCCTCCTGCTTAACTTCGACTCCGAAGGACTGTTTTCTTATTAAGGAGCGATTTTCAGTGGCTTGCATATTACTCGTGTTAAAATTGCCAATGCAAGGCGGAAGACCATGCCGGGACTCGAACCTGGCGCATCAGAGTCCAACACAGTTGCTCTGTGCCACGGACGGTGATGTAAGGACTTAGTTCGCTTGGCCTGCCAATTGCCATATGCGGTTGACGTCGGCTCGCAGTAAGCGGTTCCGCATGTATGGCTTTTGTATGAAACTGACCAACACAGAATGTGGTTAATCGTTAGTGATTTTTGTTTGTGATGACCAATATTAATTATGTGCAACGTTCAAATATTTAATGTAAACAGTTTTATGAAAGTTTACTGCTCATGTTGAAAAACAAGGAAAGTGAATTTATTCATATGAGTTACTCAACCTTCAATCGATTATTTCCAGTTATGTAAACAACAAAAGCGGCAGAAGCAGCATTAACTATAAATGAATTCTCCAAATTAAGTTTTAAACAAGCGATGAGCAAAGAAAGCTTTAACGGAGTTCGCTTGGAAAAGCAACAACAAGAAATTGAAATGCAAAAAAAAAAAACAAAAAACAAAACAAGATAAATAAATAAATAAAACAAAAATAACAACAGCTGAATGGCAAGAAATGAAGCGTTTAAGATATGAAACAAAATAAAGCAACAACAACAAACTCAAGAGAAAAAGAAAGAAATAAAGAAAGAAAGAAAGAAGTAAAGAAAAAAAAAAAAAAACAATAAAATATAACATACAAAACTAAGAAGCAGCTGCTAAAGAGGAAACAAACTTTCACTCATCATCTCCAGATTACGCACAC
>JBAMBQ010003069.1:0-28394 GCA_037044495.1 Stegana nigrithorax | reverse complement strand
ATTTAACAGTACGACAAGATCTGCATCGTATCTCAGTGCGTCATGTAGCGCATCGTTAAGGAACTGTGTGTGCACATACACACACACACACACACACCAGACCAAATGCCAATCGGCATTATTCATGTACGCGTCCCATACCGCGTACACAGATGGCGCGGAAAATTAAGTGTTGTGTGTGTGTGGATCACATGTTCAACAGCAAACTGTTCAATTAGTATTCTGTCGACTTGTGGTCGTCATCGTCATCGACATCGACAGCGACAGTCCCAATGAGATCGAGATCATTAAATTACTATTGCCGACGTCGACAGTCTGACGGAGAGCTGAGACTGAGTATTGAATTAACATGCGCTGCGTGTAATGTACAAAAACGAATGCCTGGGCATGGGGGCATCGTAAACTGCCTCCCGCTAGGAGAGGATGCGCATGCGCCTGCATGATAAATACGGCAACGATAAGTGACCATAACCTTACATAAGACAAAATTAGGCCTATTGCTAAACGCTGTTACGTATGCCATAGAATTATTTGTGAACGGCATTTGAAACAACAACAACAAAAACGCACAACAAACATCCAACTGATGCTCGCTTATGTACTATGCTGCATACATATGGCAAATTCATTCATGAAAAATCTTATGGAAAATAGCGAAATTGTTTATTTTACGGCTCTGAATTCGCTCTGATGCGATTGCGAAGGAATTCCAAGCAATGCCAACAGCACGTTCTGTTTTTTTTTATTTATGTATGCATGTATGTATTTGATGTTTTGAAATAAATTTTACTGAAAAGTAGCTGAAAAATGTATCTTCTCGCATAGGCGCTGCTGCAAATATTCTCGATGAATTTGAAATGTTTAACAATACTCCCAACTAACTGACGGTTTAGTTTCTTTTAGTTCTTTTGGCGTAAGTACATTCAATTGTGGACAGACAGGCGCTGAGGTATACCACAATGTAATCAAATCTGTGCTGCATGCTAAACAATCGGCTGTTTACGTTAATTGCTACTTAAAAGGGGAAACGATCGTGCTTGAATGCAAAGATCAGCACAAGCACAGCGGCAGAAAGAAATGCAACCGTTAGAACAAAAGCAAAAACCAACTGCGCAAAAATACTTCACAAGTATTTCACAAAGTTGTTTTCATATTTCATATGCAGTAAATAAATAAAAATAATGAAATGCTCGCCGCCTGATGCGTATGCGTTATGCGCAATACGCGAGTATTACTCATACAACGTGTTGGCCTATTTTCATTTGGCGGTGAGTAGGCAATAAAGAAAATCTTAACACGAAATCTAATGGCGAGAAATATTTAAACGTAGTTTACGATATCAACAAATGACCACATATGTATGTATATTAATACTTATAGACAAATACAACATGTGTACAGTGTTGGTCAGAAAAAGAGTAATCCTTTTTGTGGTTACTCACAATGAAATATTACATTATATTTATATATATAAACATAAATTTTAATAAAGTGAACTATTCAAAATCGTTATCTATCTGATAATAAATCAAATAACTAGTAAAATTCTAAGCCAGCGTATTGAAAAGAAAGAAACGCAGAAAGCTATTTCATTGAAGCCAATTAATAAAAGGCAGAAATCGGAAAGGGCTTCGTGTATACTCTGCCATGTTGTTGGACAGGGATTTGTGCCTTATCGAAGTTATTCGCAAAGCATATTGAAGCATTCACTAGAAATTTCTGTCAAAATTGTTGTTTCAACTACAAGATTGCAGTTTTCTGTCCACAGCTGTACGAAGGTATACTTTTAGAGACTTAAGAGAATTGTCATATTCGCATATAGAGGAGAACAGAACAGAACAAAACAGAACAACAACAAAGGCAATGATTTTATTTAATTGCGCCACAGAAATATACGCGAATTTGACATGAGTTAAATATCTGTCCGTTGTTCGTTCGTCGGTTCGTCCAATTATTTGCTTGCCGGATTTTCTGTGACTTTTGTGTGACTTATAAATAATGGTTGACATACAAATACTCGTGTAATAACAACCAAAAAAAAAAAAAGATCAACACGGATGCAGTTTCTTTTAGACTTTGTAAGTCACACACGAGTTGCCATATACATATGGTCGATACGTATGCATGTATATGTGTATATTCGTATTCATAATAATGCGAATACTTGCATATATGCTGCGTATACTATATGTATACATATATGTACATATGTGTGCCGTGGCGAGTGTGAACAGCACATAAATAAGCTTAAAAATAAAACATTGTAACTTTTATCTTTATTTTTCCGTCAAGTTGGCGTTTTCCTCTGCGCACTCGGCCACGCGTTGGCATCCTATTTTCTCGAATGTGACAGTGCGTATAATTATAGCCCGCACACTCTACCCCAGTGCCACTTTTGGTCGAAGTAGATAAAATGCACACATGCTCGCAACAGTCGCGTGGGGCAACTGAGCGTCAATGCAGAGCGATCTTATTTTTACTTTCTGTAACTTTTTTCTTTGTTTTTTTTTCTTTTTTCTTTTTTGCTTTTTTGCTTTTTACCTCCTTAGCCACGCGTTCTCGAGTTTTTTGACCTAATTTTCATTATGGAAATGAATGTTACATATTTAAAATAAAATAAATAAATAAATAATAAAAAAAAATCGAACCATACGTAAATAAGAATAAAAATGAAAACAAAAAAAAAAAAAACAAAATGATTGTCCAACTTTTTAGCGGATGTACAACAGTAGAGTAAATGAAATGTTTTGCACGAAGCTTCATCGTCGTTGAAAGTGTTTTACATTATCAGGCCTTCATGTCGTTTGATTTGAATATGTGCATATACATACAATATAAGAACAACAAAATAAAAAAAAGAATAAAAAAAAAATAAAGGAAAACCCTGAACCAAACGATACAAAAAAAAAAAAAAATGTTTGGAATAAATTTTATTCGAAGCAAGGCTATACGAGAATGACAAGGCGGGATCTTTAAATTTAAATATTTTCATGGAACGTGTTAACAACCTCAGCGGCATATTTAGAAAACTTTGAAGGGCATCACAATGATTCCTGTCGATCGCCAATCGTTTACTGTTCTTATTATTATTATATTGATTTCTTTAGAGATTCTTTGTGAGATGAATTTAGTGCAATGTTTTCTTATCAGAGTGTTTTCGTTGCAGGACTTGCGAAATGCAATGCTTAAAGCAGCAAACAACCTTGAGCGATTCCGAACGCCGTTGACAACGTCAATAGCAACAGCAACAGCAACAGCAACAAACAAATAGACAGATAGAGAATATATTTAGATGTAGGTATGTACATATGTATATAGCATAGAACTCACCATGATATCATGAGGACCGATGCTACTGCTGCAACGCCGCATTTGATTATTGTTTTATTTGGCATCGATATGTTGAGCATTTTTTATTTATTTTTTTTTTATTCTTTGCTGTATTCGTTTTCGATTTCTTTGTTTTTATTATAACTTTGGTATGCTTCTTTTTTTGTGAGTTGCTGATTTTTGTGTTCATCGACTATTTCCGTACCGTGTCGTAAAGCACAAACACGTCATGCGCCTGTATATGTAAATATAATATAAAGACAATCTATGATATGTAAATATGTCGTAACTTTTGTTTTTTATTTTGTATTTAAATTCTTAATCACTTCTTATTAACTACATGTGCACTTGTAAAGAAGGCGCGACTCCTCACGCAAGCGACAATCAATTGTAAGAATGGGATCACGCAGTGAAAATGACGTCGCAATGAACTTTCTGCGGTGTAAAGGCAAGGCAAGGCAAGGCAAGGCAAGGCTAATAGCTGCACAAGGCGAGTCACCAACAAAAAATGAAACGAAACTAAATTTACAATATTTTTTAAGCACGACGAAAGTGAGCATTTAATTGTTGGCTTGTTGTTGGTTTCTGGTTTGTTCTTTGTTTTTATCGGTGCAATGGCATTGTGGTCTTTGGAGCTTTGGTTTTACGGTTGTTATTCTTTGTCATTTATTTTTATTTATTTAGTTTCATTTATTTTTTTCTTTTTTGTTTTTGTAAACAGCATGCGAAAAATTATTTTATGGCATTTTACCAAAAACGCAAAAGCCCAAAATGAAAATCCAATAAACAAGAAGAAAAAAAAAAAAACGGTTTCAAAACAAGTATTCTTGTTGTTGTTATTAAACAAAAACATATTTTCTATGCATTATGCACAGAAGTCAAAACGCAAAAAGTTAAAAAGTGAAATTAAATGAAAACAAATTGCGTATATTGTTGTCTTCGATGTTTTTCCGTTCTTTTTTTTTTTACTCTTTCTAAAAACTTTTAACAAAGAAATAATACCGTAACTGATAAGCTCAAATGCGAAATAATTATTTCGAATGGTAAAAAAATAAAATTATATTTGCTTCTGTATATATCAAACTTAAATCATTTAAAAGCAAAATTAAAAGAATAACAAATAAAAACAAAACAAAAACGAAACGAAACGAAAAGTACACGTTTCTGCGAGGGGGGCCCGTCTTCCAACCGATGGCTTAGCTAGGGAATACAGAACTCTCGTCAAGACACTCAACACAAAAAAACGTGATGAGCAAGTGAAAGAGAGAGGACAGTACACGTGTGTGTATGTGAGAGAGCGATTCAAGAGAGCCAGTTTTTGCAAAAATGGCGTTTTTTTTTTTTAACAAAAACACGAAAATAAATGCCAACCTATCTTCTTTTTGTATTTTCTTGCAACATATTAGACACCACAGCTCCCAAAAAATTATAAAACAGAAACCAGCTACAAATCTGGCGATTTTTAAATACGAGCCACCAGCCCTTTTAGCCACTTTTTTAATCAATCTAGCCCCAGGGAGCAACCCTGTGTGTTGGCATCAGCTGTCCGTGTGACTAACATTAAAATTTACATGACCACCGGTCGGTCAATCATACGCTGAGAGCGAATTTTGGATGCCTTTGAGGCATGTCGTTGTTAGTCAAAAGCCCGAAGGGCTATATCGCTCACTTTTGCGATATCGTTGCTTTTGCAAGAAAATTGATGTTCGGCGGTAGCATCTAATGTGCTGCGTGCAACGTCAACAACAACAATATCGTTTATCCACTCACTCGTAAGCGCAACGAGTGCCGCATGGAGTTTAGTTACGTTTCAAAACAACAAATACAATACGTAAAGACAAGCAAAATGTGGACAAAGTTGTTTGGCCTCGAAGTCTTTCAATTGCGTCGTAAAATTCGTACAAATATGTATGTATGTATGTAGATATATAAATATTAATATGAATGTATGTACGTATATCGGCATATGTGGACGTTTATGGTACAAACATTTTAAAACAAATTATTTGGCACAAAATAATTCAGTTATCGAATAGTTGAAAAATCAAAGCGCGGCCAGTGTTTTTCCATTTCCTTTCACTTTTCTTTTTAAAGGATTTTTCGTTGTATTTACGTTTGGCTGGCATTTAACCCCTGGTTGCTTCACCCAAATACATACACTAGCGTAGGTAAAGAAAAAAATGGTAAATGTAGATACACAAAATTTGAGACAAAGGACATCCGAAATAACAACAACACCAAGAACATCAGTTGCGTCGGCGGATTTGCGAAAATAAGAAGAAAATGTGTATTTATGTATATATGTACATGCGTAACTACGCAACATACATACATGTGTACATTATTGCTAATTATTTCAATCTTTAGGTTTTCCGGCGTTTCTTCCGTTACTTTGGAATTTTAATTAATAGTTTTTCAATTTTATTAATCTGTTTTTACTTTTCGCACAAAATCCAGAATTTTTTTTATATATGTATCTGGCTCTTTCGTAAAATCTAAAACAAGTATACTTGCAAAAACAAATAAAACAAAAACAGACGCAAGCAATAAAAAAAATGAAAATAAGCATTTATTGCACTTGCTAAATTGTGTTTTTGTTGTTAGATTTTAGCAGCTGACTCAGTGTGCCTAGCTTTGCCGTTTAAGTATTGGAAAAAAAAAATAACAAAAATAAAATAAAACTAAAAAACAACTAACGTTTTTAATAACACTTATATATAATTAACACTTATAGTCACACAGATGTTATTTTTAACTATTTTATTGTACGTTGGTTCAATTTTGCGCAAAACAATTGAAACGAAAAGAACGACGCAAAAAAAAAATTACAATATTACAGCATTAAAAACGCGAACACGAAAATTCTTAAGCCTATGTAAATTCAAACACAACATAAGCTTATTTATATATTTAAAAGGTTTTTTCTTTTTTTAAAATTTGTTTTGTTTTCGATTTTCACAAATTGAAATAAATTCTTTACCGCGCGGGCACAACCTTCCCCTTCGACGTTTGGTTGCCAAACAAGTGTAAATTCTGTTTTTATGTGGCGCGAATACAAACACTCAATTTTTGTCTCTCACACGCTCACGTTAACAGACTCTTAACATCAGCCGAAGCAGACTGTTAATGAACATTTTGAAAGATGGAAGCCAGGCCCTGCAACAACAATTTACACGCGAAATTCAACAGCCGGGTTTCACGATTTTTGCAGCCATCGCCATTACAGTCTGTTACACTGCGTGTGGAGCCAATGCATAAAAAGAAAGAACATATTTTAGAGCTATCTTAAAGCTTTAATTCAAAAGCAATACATAAATTCATAAAGAAATCATTACTTAAATTGCTTATTATTTAAATAGGAATATATACTTATGAAAATTTAATTCATTAGAGCATTGTTTTTGAATCAATTTTTAATTTTCTTCATCTTTTTAACCAATGTATACGTCGGTTGCGGGTAAGAACTATTAGGGTTGCCACATCGCAAAACCGTGCCCGGTCGCCGGTGATGATTAATGTTAAAAGCTGCCCAGCTGTAGCTTGCTGCGCATATGATGTTTCTGACACTAACTGCAGGATGCAAATTCGGACGAGGTGACGACCACTCATCATCGAGTCTAGGCAGAATGGGCCAAGACAAGACAAGATGAAGCAGGATTTTACGTTATGCACCATTGCTTCACAGGAATAGAGTTTACAGAGCTCGGAACTGTTCTTTCTCACTCTGACGCACTATAAGTGCTTGACTTGAAGGAAGATAAAAAACATGAGTTCACACTCGGAGCGTTGGGAACAATTCAACAGATTTCAGCTGGCATTTGTTTTGACTTGCATCCGCTTTTCGACTGCTTTTACCACTACTTTACAGTTTGATTTAAATGAAACAAAAATTGGATCGCTCTGAGAAGATCTCATTTTTGAGCGAGGGCCAGATACGAGGGCAACTAATGGCTTCGGTTTTTCTTCATCGCTGTTATCTTCACTGCTGCTACTCGATTTGGCTTTTTTGAGAGATTTCGCAACCTTTGCTACAACTCTCGGTTTACCTCCTTAAGAAGAGGTGCATCTTCTTCGGAGCTGTCTTCTTCACTTGAAGATTCATTTTTCTTTGCAGCAGGTTTAGCCGATGTATTGAGCAGAAAGCATTCAACATTAAATAAAATATTTAAACAATTTAGGTTTCAGCGATGATAACGCAGATTTTGCGTATTTAAGAGTAGAATATTTAGTTTATTTGATTGTTTGGAGTTAAAATTGTAAGCGATACAATACATATTTGATTTGATTTTTATTGCTTATGCACTAATACATAATTATTGCATATTTTATACGATTCATTTAATGATTTATAATTTTTTTACTTAAGTGTATAAAAATTAAATTAAAAAATAGTTGTATAATAAAAATCTTAAATGAAACTGAATAATACTGTTATGCAAAACATCTGCAATATATATTTATATATATTTATTATTGTATAAATATATATATATATATTTTTTTGTAAACATTACAGCAGATTTTGTTCGTGTTTCTCGACAATTTGGCGTACAACCTTTTCATTTCTTTTTTTTTTTTAACTAATAAATACTCTTACACACTGCTTTGCAAGTGAATAGGTACTCCATGTCGAGCGAGTCGCTTCATCATGGCTTTACATTGGCAATTGTGCATTAAATACTCATACTTTGCATATTATATGTAACTTACTTAAGTAATTACGAGAACATATAAAAATACATTGCTACGCACAACGGCTCTTGCACTTTTCAAAAATGCTACCAAATCGAAAACTACAGTTTTCTGATTAAAACTTCGCGTAAACAAGTTTTTTTTTTTTAAAAGTATTCTTTAAACTAATATGCGGCGTAGACATCAGCAAAATCCAATATGTATGCAATATTTTATTGCCTTCAATTTTTTTTTTCATTTTTACAGGTCGTAAAGTTAATTTTTTGTATGTTTTTGTGAATGCATGTAGAATCTTATGTATGTATGTATACATATATATTAATATATTATGTGTATATATATTGTGCATAATAACTACGTTTTTTTGAAACATCTAAAACTGAAGCAGCTTCAGACATAAAAGCGAAGCTAAAGAGACTATTATTATATAATTATGTTTAATTGTGTTTAAATTAATTATGCTTTATTTTTTTTATTAGATTTATTATTATTATATTTGATAAAATATTTTAATCTGATATGAATTAAATTGTTATGCTACGTTTCACGAATGCAAAATATATGATTAAAGATTTTCATTTGTGTAATGTGAAATTAATGAAAATTCAAATAAAATTTAAAGAACTACTAAAGCATTATTGGGTCAAAGAAGTTCAAAAATAATAATAAAAATAAAAAAAAACTATTAAAAAAAACATATATAACCAATTTTAGTATGCATACGAAAACAATTTAAATAATTTGTACTATCACAGATTTTTGCCAATTTGTTTTTTGTCTAATTTTTTAATATATAAAAAAAGTTTTTCTTTTTAATTACCAAAGAACTAGAAAAATTTAGCTTTCCTAAAGAAAACAACAACACTAAACATGACAATTAAACGTAAAATTAAAATAATAAAATAAGATCAGTCAAAATGTTTCACAGAAATGCAATTTTAACATTTTTTGTGTTTTGTTTTTCTTTTCATTTTTCGTCAAATAAGTCTTGAATAAAATGGCACAAAAGTACACTTACACATCTTCTAAATCACGCCCTTGAGTTGTTCAGAGTTGGGTACAGTGTGATATACATATATCTAGGGAATCAATTTGAAGTATTTAAGGTTGCAGCGGACATTCGGTTTTTTTTGTTTTAACGGAGGTGGGGGGACACATTACTTGAGTGCAAAGCTGCTGCTTAGCTTCTTTGAAATTAATAATAAATTGCACAATGGTTTAAAAATCACAAATAACTGGAAAAATTAAACAAATTTAAGCTTAATAATACTTATTGCGAGATATAGCAACTCTATTCCATTGGTGGACTGCCCTGCGTGAATTCGAATCAAGAGCTAACAGATGCAATAATCCAATTTTATGTACGGATATGTAAAGTAGCGAGGGAACTGAAAGAAAGGTACAGCCGCAGACACAGATCTATATCATAGAAGGGCAATGTTGACTGCGTATCAGGCGAAAAAACAAACTTGCATGGGGAAACTTGTGCGGCAAAGTAGGGACTCTGGCCTGCTAAATTGCGAGTTATTTGTATCAACCTTTGTTTTGTTACCTTTTCGTGTTAGTGCAGCAACGCGCACACCTCAATGCATGTTGTCCACTCTGCCAGCCTGCAAGCCGAGTGTGGGCACGCCTGTGCCCAGACCCAAGCCACCGTTGGCGGCCAATCCTGCTAATCCGGCGGCAACTCCCACGCTGACACCAACGCCGCCTTCGCTTTCGCTCTTCCATGATGTGACGGGTATGTGCGGTGCCGGTAGACAATTGCGCAAGGTTTGCACGATCTGTATGGTGTCCATGAGTGCTGTGGAACGCAAATTGAAATTGAATTGAAATTTGAACTATCCGTGTTAAAGTTGATATTCGCACTCACTTTTCTGCAAACTTTCGCTCTGCTTGCCGTATGGTTTGCACATAGATGGCCGTATGTAGGTTTTCATGCGTGCCATGTTACGCATGAGCTCGGCAAAGACTCGCACAATTTTGTCTTGGCCAACGGGCATGAGATCTGCAACTGCAATGGTGGTTGGTCCGCCCCCTAAGGCGGCAGAGCGGTTGGCATCCTGAGCAGCACCCCATGCACCGTTGTGCAATGCGAGCAGATCTTTATTCGATTCAAGCGAATCGAGATTGGAGCTGTGAATAGAACATTATTCAGTTTCAGTGAGTGAAGCGTAGATATAGTCGATTGAGTTACCGCAACGTCTCGACATTCTTTTGTGCCAGCTGATCCACCGATGAGTGCGAGGAAGACGATGAAGAGACCGAGTGCGGCGACTGCGCCGGTGGTGGTAATTGATGAGCATGTCCATGGTGATTGGTGCTACTGGTAGCAGTGCAAGACGCCGTATTAGGGACCACGCCAGCGGCTGCAGCCACCGAGGAAGACGTTGATGAGGGTTGATTAGCAGCGGCGGCGGCGGCGGCTGCGGCTGCCTGCGATTGCATCAGTCCTTGGATTTGCAGATTGGCTGCAGCCGCCGCCACTGCCATTGGGTCGAAATGCTTGGGATCGAGTTGCGCCAGCACCCGCTGTTTTTCGAGTGCACTTAGACTGCTGAACTTTTCGAGACTTTGTTGGGCTAGTACCCGATTTTGTTGTTGTATTAGAGCAGCTGTCAGTTGCTGTTGATGTTTGGCAGCTGCAGCTTGTTGTTGTTGCTGTTGTTGCTGCTGCTGCTGCTGCTGTTGTTGCTGCTGTTGCTGCTGCTGTTGCTGCAACTGCTGCTGGTGATGAGCTGCTACTGCTGCTGCGCTTATCTGCGAGAGTTGCGATTGAATGCTGTTCTGTTGTTGCTTTGTGAGATGTTGCAATTGTGGTGGCACTTTGGATGGTGCCGATTTTGAAAGGTCGATTTCAATGCCAGCACTGCTGCCTGCACTGTTGCTGTTGGCATTAATGGCACCGCTGCCGGTTGATGAACCAACTACACCGGCACTAATGCTTCCGCTGATATTCGTTGCAGCGCTTGCGCCGCTGCCACTACCGCTGACGCCACTACTACTGTTACCAACAATCTGATGAGGCGGCGGCGGCGGTAGGTGGGGCAAGTGCTGCAAGAAATCAGATGTGTTGACACCAGGAAACTGTTGGTCCATGAACGGCAACGGCGATATGCCCATATGGTTTTTGTAATAACGACAGGCTGGACTCGGGCACGATTGCACGACCTCAATAATAAACTCCTTCTCCATACCGAATTGGTCACGGCCGATAGTGTAGGACTCGATTACCGCACGCACGGTGGCATCAACACTGAGATGTAAGCCATGCGGTCCTGACATATGCTTAAGCATTACGGCATTGGCAAAGTGTTCAAAGGGAAGCACGATTTTGCCATTTTCACGCAAAATCAAGCGACCCTGTGAGTCTAAGGTAAGCCGATTTGCAAGAACTCTGCACAATAATATGGAGTAATCGAATATGGTTCATTGAAAAGGCTTAAGTTAATGCGCTGTTTCAACTTACTGCAAATAAGCTGCGCTGGGTAACATTGCGTTGTCCTTCAGGTCGGTAAAACACTGCAAAAGCTCTGCACTAGGATTCCAACCCTTATTCTGTAAGTATAGCTGCAACAGCATATAAAGTTTCTCGGTGACATAGCCTAAGCCAGACATATTGGCATTGCCCTGTGGAAGCATGTCACCATGGGGCGCACCCATGGCACCTGCGCTGCCACTGCTGCTTACGCCACCACCACTTCCGGCAGCACCGCAAACGCCCGAGGCACTCGGAACTTTAGACAATGCCGCCTTCATCGTTTCCGAAAGATCTAATTTATAATTATCCGGATAAAAGTTCTTTACGTGGTCCTGTCAAAAATAAAATTTAGAGTGCTTCATATTCATATAGTAAGATAGACAAGCATACCAGGTTATTCATTTTTAAGTTAGAGTCTGCAACGACAGTGCCCGGTGTTGTGCGACGACGACGACGTCTTTCAGCCCGCGTCCACGGCTTGTGAGTTCTAGCAATTTTAGCAGTAGTTGCTTAACCCCACTTCACAATAATAAAATCCCAGCAACAGCAATCGACGGACTCATTTTCCAATAAGAGAACGCAAATTTTCAATGAGATTCTATGCGACAAACGACGAATTCTCGGTACACATCAGTAGTATACCACAGTGTGAGGTGCATAGCCAGGGTGACCGTTTTTTGAAAAGCAGATATTACCAGAGTTGCAAGTAAAACTTATTAGAATATGCCAAAGTGGCATACCATATCTTATGAAAAGTGTTATGGCGTTTGGCATTTATCTGTCAAAAAAACCGTCGGATCCGGTTGTTGTTGCCCAAAAATGGAATCCACGACAGCGACTCATATTCGCTGTTTCACTTTCAAATTAGCGCTGCCAGGGTAAGATACCAACTTGCATGTAATAACAAGCTACTAAAGCAGACAGGGCATTACATGTGTGTGTTGAAAAAAATATTTGAGGACTAATTAGAAGTTTCATCTCGTTCACACATAAGTATAAACTGTCAAACAGAAAAAAATTACGGACATCGACTCTCTATCTCACTCTTCTTTATGCTGCTCTGTTAACGGCGTCAAATTAAATTTCAGCCAAGAACTTTCTTCACGTGCAGGCGATCTATATTTGTTTTCTTTATTTTGGATATTGCAAACTGCTGTTGATTGTTAAAAACAAAAATAATTAAGTATATGTCGGCAAAATGAAAGTGAAAATCATAAGTCGCAATCCGGATAATTATGTCCGAGAGACTAAATTACAAAATCACAGAAGTATGTACCATTTTATATTGAAAAAAGCCAGTGATTTTGAACTTGATTTGAATATTCTTAGTGCCGCGTAATTATGATCCGGCGTTGCATCCTTTGGAGAATCAGCGTGAATACGTTCGTGCCTTAAATGCAACAAAGCTAGAACGAGTTTTTGCCAAACCCTTTATAGGTAACCTGAGTGGACATCGTGATGGTGTCTCTTGTTTTGGCAAACACCCTAAGCAGCTGTCTACGCTGACCACAGGCGCCTATGATGGTGAAGTGCGGATCTGGGATCTAGCCAATCGCACGAGTGAGCGTAACTTTGTTGCACACGACGGCTTCGTGCGGGGCATTGCTTACAACGTCAGCGGTGACCGGTTTTTTACAGTCGGAGACGATAAAACTGTAAAAGTTTGGTCATCCGCAGCGCCAGAATTCGGAGAGGACGAAGAGCCCATCAATACGATATTGAGTCGACATGCCGTAACCGGCATTTCACATCACCGCAAGAACGCCACGTTCGCAGCATGCGGTGAGGTTTGCGCCATTTGGGATGAATCCCGCAATGATCCATTGAAAACATTCAAATGGGGCATCGACACAATGCATGCCATTGCATACAATCCGGTAGAAACATCGTTGTTAGCTTGCTGTGCCGATGATCGCAGTATCGTTCTATACGATGAACGTGAAGCGCAGCCACTGCGCAAAGTGGTACTTTCGATGAACAGCAACAAACTGGCATGGAATCCAATGGAAGCATTTACTTTCACAGTAGCTAATGAAGACTACAAGTAAGTAAGGATGTATTAGTGCAAGAGCTAGTAACTAACTTTCCTATCTTCTCGCAGTCTGTACACGTTTGACACACGTCATTTGCAAAATCCGCAAAAGATCCACTTTGATCATGTGTCTGCCGTGACGGATGTTGACTATGCACCCACAGGCAAGGAATTCGTTTCGGCTGGCTACGACAAAACTATACGCATCTACAATGTATTTCACAGCCATTCGCGCGATGTCTACCATACGAAGCGCATGCAGCGCGTTGTTTGTGTTGCATGGTCTTACGATAATCGTTTCATATTTTCTGGTTCTGACGAAATGAACGTGCGTATGTGGAAGGCGCGTGCTGCCGAGAAGCTCGGAGTTGTGCGTCCACGCGAACGTGCCAATTTCAATTACCAGCAAGCGTTGAAGGCTAAGTACGCGGCTCATCCGCAAATCAATCGAATTGCTCGTCATCGTCATGTTCCTCGTCACGTAATGAAAGCAACTCAGAAGATGCGCGCTGTCAAGGAAAAGGAACAACGCAAGGAGGCAAACGTGCGCAAACACTCCAAGCCAGGGACTGTGCCTTTCGTCGCCGAAAAGAAGAAAGTGGTCGTACGGCAAGAAATCTAATGTGGATTTGTATGCTCTGCTACAGAGCGCCGTGATTTCTAACCAATAATACGGGTTACGTATGACTTATTTTCCCCCTCTCTATATATATATAATTTTTTTTATTTGTTTTAGTTACACATAAGTATAAATAAATATTGAACAGTTATTAAAAATATTGCATCAGACTTCTTTGTTATCGATGGTTCATATAAAGAGATATAATGTCTGTAGTTCAATTCGGTATTAGTGGCAAAAATATGTTCCTTATCATTATGATAATAGAATTGCCCTCCAAAAATTTGGCGAAAGGTAAATGAAGAACTGCATCAGAAAAATGTTATACCGACAGTAAATCATGGAGGTGGTAACGTGATGATTTGTGAATGTATGAGTGCATCTGGAGTCGGCCAACTGCAGTTCATCACTGATAGGATGGATAATTACAAGAATCTGGACATCCTAAAAAATAATGTTCATGCAAGTGCCACGAAACTCTTGGGTTTGCAAGGGGAAAGTTACTTTTTCAACAAGATAACGACCCAAAGCAATTAAAAACATCCTCACAGTCACCGGATTTAAACCTCATAGAGCACATTTGCGATTTATTGGAAAAAAGAATAAGAAAAACTGGGGCAACATCAAAAGACTTATTGAGGGCAGCCAAAGGTCGCGAATGGGAGAAAATCTCCGCTAATGAGACAGGTGTCCTGTAAGGAGTATGCGCCGTCGCTTGAAAGCTGTCATTAAAGCGAAATGACGTCCGACAAAATACTGATTTGTTTTTTTTTTACTATTTGATACAATATATGATATCAATTTCATTACTGTACGAATAATTTTTTGGCGTGAATTTGTGCCTTTTCTTTAGTTTTTTTTGAGTTTTTTTTAATACCAAAGGTGAATATGAGATATTTTACCTGAAAAAACATTAAAATAAACTTTAATTTAAATAATTAAAAATGTTTTGTTCAATTCTCTTAAGTGTGCGTCAAGTTGCAAGTGTTTAAACTTTCAACTTGAGGGTGTACGAATAAATGTTTGGTTGACTGTATATATAATTTTTTTTATTTGTTTTAGTTACACAAAGGTATAAATAAATATTGAACAGTTAAAAATATTGCATCAGACTTCTTTGTTATCGATGGTTCATATAAAGAGATATGTATAATGTCTGTAGATCAATTCGGTATTAGTGGCAAAAATATGTTCCCTTATCATAATATTGTATTAAACACGAAATTTCATTTCTCACTCATGCTAGCTCTCCTCTCTTCTGACTTGCACTCACATGCCAACAAAACGAAAGTAAACATTGCGTCAACCAAGGTTGGTTTTACGTTGTTCATGACTGCTTCACACAGAGTTCAGTGTTATTGTACAGCACTGTAATATTTCTGCTGTTGCTTCTCACTCATTTAGAATGAGTGACACGATGATCCTATGCGAAGTCTCCTCCATACAATTTGGTCGGGTCGCACACCACTGTGCCAGTCAAAACGACTGCAGCCAAATTTTGTTTTTATTTAAATGTTACCGACGCTTTTTTGCCAGTTTTGCATTAGCCGTGTTGAGTGCTGGTAACAAGTTCTGTTGAACATTGCTTTATTCCAATAATTCGTTTCCCTGATTTGACTGATTTTTGTGTTCCATAATTTTTTTTTCCTGACAAGTTCGAAATTAAAACTTGAAATTGTAAAAAACCAGTTAACTAGACGCAAAACAAAAGCAATTACCAGCCGCAACAACGAGAACAACAACTGCGCTCAATCAAAATTCCAAAAATCAATTGATTTGGACCCAACATAAGCACAAAGCCAACAACAACGACAACTTAACCTTATAACAAAAAAAAAAAAAAAAAAAAACAGAAGATGGATGCTTTGGGTGATATCTTGGCTCCGTATAGCCACCTTCTTGGGAAAATTGCTAGTACGATAACTACGATGCAGTTTCTCTCTTGCATTTTTCTACTAAACGACATCCGAAAGCAGCAGAGCAGTGACAAGTACCCCGTGGAACCGTTTCTGGGCGGTATTGTGCTGTAAGTATGATTGATTGCATTCATGATGATTTACATTTGTTTTTTTTTTTGGCATTTAATAATGTCGCTATCTTATCATTCATGCAGTTTTCAGTTTGTTGTTGCTTTTATTATCGATTTAATAATGTAATTTGGCTCTGACGTATTCATGTTACAACTTTCGTATATTCGTATTTTTGTGAACATTTATCGGGTTTTGCATAAAACTAATCGTGTACATTTTTAGCACTCACTCGCCGTCTTCGTGTTCTTCATTATCATCGGCATCATCACGTCATTATCGTCACCATCTAAGGCATCGCTTCATGAATTTAGCGCTGCACGGTTTGTGGCGCCAAATAACCTGACTAATATCAACAAATCTTATAAGATCAGTTGCCCGTTGTCGAGATAATCACATATTAAGCGCTGTGATAATAAATTCCCGGTGCGGTGATTAGATTAGCACAACGTGTCCATTTTGCGATGCGGTCTTGAAGTAAGTGTTCGACTATAACTATGAAATGTTTGGTTTATTTTTTTTGTTATTATTATTATTTCATTTCAATATTTTCGATTTGCAACATTGTCCTAGTCGATCAATTTATCGACGAAATCCATTAAAATGCCATTAATATATTCCGTCTGCAGTTGTGATTTGTTTGTCCTCGACAATGTTGTGAAATCTTTCTGTGCGGCCGTATCAGTATCGTTATTGCCCTTATCACTTGTCTAAGTATTGAGTAAACTCAATGGATCACGTACATCTTATCGTTGCCTATGTGCGTCGAGTTGATAAACGGCGGGGTACTCTGTCCTACGCAAGTGTATTTAATTTCGTGAAATAGTTTGCGGTTACCATGGAGCAATCACAAAGTGTTTACAACGAAAACATAACTATATCGATTATCATCGATTGATCGCCGTCTTGTCTACGTAGCTCTGCAACACTCCCGACATGCGAGCGCCTATATCTCTGTGCAGTTTCCATACCAATTAGCAAAGTTTTTCAATGCATTTGTTTTCGAATGCCAACAATCGGCATATTCAAGTCGTTTAATTATTTTCATAGTCGACTGCTGCATGCAAATAGCCACAAGTGGGCGCGTTAAAAGCTAATTTACTTGCCTGTTGCTGCTCTAGGCTTGGTTGGTTTTGCTTTCAACTCTAGTCGCTAACCCGAATGAACGTTTCGTGTTAGTTGCACACTAAACAATTGACGCAGCATTGCGGCCATTTACTACGCGAGCATGACTTGACTGCAGGTGCGCTCGTATGTATAGAAGAGTAAAGTGAGATGTGAAGTTGGGCTGATCGATGGCTGGTTTTCATTGAGAGCATGTATAGCCGTGTAGCATTCGAGTTATGAATATTGTAACAAACCTGATTTTGTTTTGCTTTTATTTGCAGTTCTTTGTTGGGCTTAAAGCTCGGCTTCGTCATGAACGATGACGCCACAGTGAATGTGAATCTTTTGGGCATTGCTATCAATATCGTATTCCTGTCTGTGTTTTACTATTACTCGTCAGAAGCCAGTAGACCGGGAATCTGGTCGAAGAGTGGCAAAGCTACGTTGATCCTTGTGGCTTGCCTGGGGTATGCCAGTTTGGAAGATCCGGCTAAATTGGAGACCCGTTTGGGTTTGATTATTACCGGCATGCTTATCGCACTTGTCGGTACGCCAGTATTGCAAATTAACAAGATTTTGGAGAAAAAGAGCACTGAAGGCATGCCCTTCCCTCTCATACTGTCGGGCACCATTGTCTCGTTCTCTTGGCTTCTCTATGGAATTTCGATCAAGAACGATGTCATCATTGTAAGTGAACATGCATACACTATGTCGCGATAGTTTATCTCTAAATAATTAATATCTTGCAAATCTTTTCAGTATCAAAATGTGCTTTTATTCGTCTTGAATGCCATTCAATTGTCGATGTTTGCGCTGTTTCCAAATAGTTCAAGCGGCGAACCTGTCAAGAAGAAGAACAAGAATAAGAAGGATAATTAAAATGCAAAAAGAATGTCCGTGGGAAATTCTCTTTCTTTTTTTTTCAATATTTGCCAACAGCTTTAGTGTTAGCTAGACATATGGAGGTCACAACAAGAGTGAGGCTATAAATGCGTTTCTTCTTCTTTTTTTTAACTTTCTAACAAAGCAATCTAACATATGTATGTATCTATTTGTATATATTTGCATGTCTCTTAACACTATTTGTAATTTTTGACAATAATTAAAATATTCCACATAATTGTAGCAGCGAAGAGAAAAGCTGGTTGTATAAGCCTTAAATTGTCCAATGTGACTTTAAATTATATTGTGAAGGGAAGTACAATTAAATGCGTTATATGCGTCGTTTTAGATAAAAGATTCGTACTAAAGTTTGAGCTGAATATTGTCCTTAGAAAAGTAATTGTAATGTAGCTAACTATTGGCGATAGCTTCACGTCCACCAGCTGCATTAAAGCATGTAGCCAGGCGTATATAATGTAAGCGAACAAATTTAGCTAATTTTTTATTAAATAAATAATAAAATGTTATTTTGTTTTTTTTTTTTTTGTATATTAAAACGAAATTAAATATATGCATCGATTAACTAAAACAATATGTATGTAATTCCATTCAGTATATATTTAGATAACCCATTGAAATTTGCTTGGCAAATTTATCAAAGAATCGGCTTTACACAAAAATTTCGATTTTTATTGCAAAAGTACAAATTGTTGTCAGCAGCACGTTTGAGTTTTGTTTTACAAAGTTTCACTTAAATATAACATCCGATTTTTACGTTGACTTATGACAATAAAAACATAATAGCTTATAGAAATTTTGACTAAGGAACACCGGCGAAACTTTAAACTTAAGCTAAACTAATGACAAAACAAGAGACGGACATTGCGAAGAAATCAAACTGCAAGTGTGTTGTTATACTCTTATATTAACGAGTTGGTAACTATTGAAAAATATGCGCACCAAGTGCATTCAGTCTTCGTTGGCCAGCTCATCAGCTTCGTCGTTTGCAGTAACTGTCTTTGGCACCGTTGAATTGTAGTGTTCGCCCAATTGATACAAATTCCTGTGATACGTGATTGTTAAATTAGGCCCACTGAATTTGTCAGCGCCATGCACTGTTGGCGGCCCGACGGCTTGTAAAACCTCAATGGCCACCTTCAGCACAACGGAGAGTGCATTCAGTTCGACTTCACCACCCCAGGCAGCGGTGTTGCGCACGGCCTCGCAGTATTTATCGAATTCATCGTCATTCAGTAAATCGTCGGTGGCCGGATTGGTCATGAATAGTATAAGCGTGTCCTTGTGCGCACGTATGTAATTGGCAGTTTCGGAGCGCAGTTCGCTGACGCTGGGTGTGGGAAGCCCATGTTGCGATAGCTGGTGTCGCACCGCATTGTACAGGCAGTTGCCATCGGAGGTTATGTGGTGCGTTGCTAGCTTCCGCACTGAAAGTTTCTCAGCAAGTAGCTTCTGTTCGATTACTTTCGGTGAGTTTTGCAAATCCGCAGAAATAAGTTCAGCGCGTATACATTCTTCACGCTCTCGTGCTTCACGCGCCTTTTTCTCACGACGCTTTTGCGCTTTTGAAACACGCTGCTGCGGTGGTTGTTGTTGATTTTCTTGTGATTCCGAAGCCTGTTCCGTTACTTCGTTACCGGTATTTTGCTCGCCATTGGTTGTTATTGTGTCTGCAACGGCGATGTCATCTTTGTTCGATTTCCCTTGACTATTGCTAGCGCGTTCTTCGGCGCTTTTCAGTTCAGTTTTATGTCGCTGCTCGATTTCATTTTCCAGGCGAGACACTTCCTCCATGACCTCCTTACGCCTTTTCTTGTCATTCTTTGGCGTATTCTTCTTCAGAGCCTGTATCTTTGCTTGCAAATCTTTGCGTTCGCGTCTGTGCCGTACGACTAAATCGTCCAGCGACAGTGACTCTACCTGTGTAGTTATACCGTCCAACGCAAGGCTTTCAATGTCTGGATTTGCCATGGTGATTAATGGTAGCAAGAAATGCAGCTAATTTCGTTTTAATTATTTCTCGGCCCAGAAGAGCTACACGAACTTATTTTTCGCTTTTATTTCGCCGATGTTCGGCACACTGCGACAGTGTTGTATATGCACGACCTCTGAATGTTGTCAGAAGAGAGAAGCACTATGCGTGAGAGTGAGTAAGAACGACTTCGAGCTTTGAGAACTCTATTCCTCAACTTCAGTACTGAACAACGTGAAATTGGTAGCTTTTGGGTCCCGTATCCATGTTCGCTAAAAGGCGGGTATTTAATGACCCATGTGAAAGTGGTGACAACGCTTTTCATTTACAGTGTAATATTTAGTTGTGCGCTAGTTTAGCGCCGTACAAGCTGCATAAAATCTATTTTGTATGCTGTGTCAGTCGTCGGTACTGACCACTTGCTGCCATAGCTGTTAGAGGTTTCAGAGCTTTTTAGTGTTACGGAGCTTTAAGTGACTTTTCTACACTTTCATCGATAAATATCGATAAAAAAGTAAATTTAAAATGTCATATGATAATTTCCGTTGTAAAGCTTTTATTGCTACCGCTACTCGCTAATTTCAATAATAATGTGTGTGTATCAAACGTGATCATAAAATAATTTTTTTGTTTTTACAAATTTGTAGAAAATTATGGCATTTACCATTTGCATATCTAATGCTTGAAAATTGTCTGCTGCGGTTTTAATTGGCCAATAGCTATGGAATTGGTATCATTAGTTGGGGCTGTGCTGTATATGTAGTTAGCTTTGCATACATGGGGCAAAAGTGTACTCAGTAATGAAGTGATTGCCAGACGACTGATTAAAACAACAGAGGATGCTGCTGCAGCAAGTGCTATCACTGTTTTTACAAATCGACTTCCAGACGGTGTCAATGGTGTTCGTAAGCTCCTTGCAGTGGTTGCTCTGTGCTCTCTGGAGCATAAACAATTGATTGGTATTGACTCTGACCATGTTTGTTGTGACTATTACACTTGAATATATATATATTATATTGAACAATTGAAACTAATCGACAAGTGCAAAATTGATTACAGTTTAGCGGTGTCTTCTGAGCAAGCACATCTCTTCGTGACTGTCACTGGATTTTAGTAGATGAGACTTGTAGCGATTTTTTTTTAACTACCAGCGAATTTATTTTATAGATACAACTGCCAGGGTCTTGACCCCATCCTTGATAAATTGTTGGGATTTATTCTGAACTGCAGGACCAACTGGAATGCCGCTTACGTTATCGTCACCCCCCTTATGAGACGGCTCTTCGTGCAGCCGATACGACCAGCAGATGTAAGCTCTCCACGCGAAGCAATGCTGAACGGCGGTACTGCGGGGTTAAGCTTCAACTTGCCTTTCTCTCCTATCTTTGTTACTTTTATTGTTACTGAAATAATTAAAAAAAATAACTAGGCCTGCAAGCAATTCTTTCAAATAATTATGCAGTCAATACAAATGCACACACACACACATATATATATATATACATACATACATAAAAGTCTGCAAAAATAATAGGTACAGCTACAAAATATTCCTTTACATATATGCGTGTGTGTGTATGAACGGTGGACGTGACGAGTTAATGCGACGCGGTGCGGTGCGGCGCGGTACCTTGCGATGCCTCTCCGTTTGTTAGCCGCGCAGTCATTTACCGTTGTCATAAGCGCACTTCTGGTGGCTTTAACTGAGTCATTGTTGTTGTTTAGAAATTAAATTAATTAATTTTCATTAAAAACGCGCTGAAATCAAAACCAAAAGCACAAAAAATAAGAGAAAAAAGCAACCAAAAAAAAAAAAAGGAAACTGCAAACCTAAACGAAATTTAAACAAATTTTAATTAACTGTGGGCATGAAGCGGCAACGCAACTCGCCGATGAGCTCCGTCTGTGTTTTTGGCATTTTGTTGTTTGCTTCGCTTGCTCTCGCCGCTTGTTTGCATTGTTTCGTTTAGCTGCTGCTGCTGCTGCTGCCGCTCTGTTGCTGTTGTTGTTTTAATTTTTTATTATTACTTTCGGGTTTATGGTATGTTTGGTTTTGATGGGACTGAGCTTAGTTTTAAGTTTGAATAGTTTTGCTTATGCTTTTTGCTGCTTCACAATGTTTTTTGGTTTTTGTATTCAACTTTTGCAATTTTGTTTGTTTTTTTTTGTTTTCTTATGCATAGGTGCCATCTGGAAATTGAAACTACAAATGATTGAACTATGAACGGAACCGGTTGTGAGCAGAAGTAACTTTGGCACGGAAGTTTATGTCAAATATTATTTAATTGCAAAAAACAAGTTCTTCTCCAAATGAATCGATTGGAAATTCAAAAGGAATTCCCCAGTACCTATGTACTATGTAAGTACATATGTATGTACATATGGTGCATTCACATGCACATTATATAAATATCTACATATGTATGTATCTTATTCGATTATCTTGTGTACTCGTACGTGTAGTTTGTTAAAAGGTTATTTTCTTACCTTTTTAAATTCTATGCATGTGCTTTTTCTTTTGTTTTTTATTTTCCTTCAGAAGTTTGTTGATATTTTATTAGTTTGATTTTTTTTTTGCTTTCTAATTATTTGCGCGTGACTTCGCTGTGTATCCATAATAGGCAAAGTGCCCACCTTGCGCCCTTATGTGCTTACCCCTGTGCGCCTCAGCTGCGGGTTAATTAAGCAATCAAATTAAAAATTAATTGGTTTGCGGTTAGCCAAGCCATCATGGAAAAATTATTATCTCCATATCAATCGACGACATTGCCACATTGACATTTGCGGGATGCCTCGTCAAGAGGCGACGTTCCCCTGCAAAGTGCCAATTGAGCGGTTCCTATTGTTGCTACCTCAAGTAATTGATTCGACGGCAACAAGGCGAGCGCAGGGAATGTCGCGTTTGAGGCGAAAACTCAACGCCTTCAGGGGAGTCACATATTGAAGGCCCACTAAGCAGACGTCGATTAGGGGGAATAGGTTAACAGAACAGTTGTGAACCTAAGCTACGTTGGTGGTCCCAACCAACTTCAAAACCCATGTAGAATAGTGAAGAGACATTTGGTGTTCACTGCATAAAATCCCGTTATGCTCTCTTTGTGTAGTTATGGAGGATTAAGTTAAGCGTGTGCTATGTCCTGCTGAGCCTGCCTATGCAGATTGGAATTTATTCTACTTACTCCTATTGTCGTTGTTGTTGCATTTGTTGTTGTTGTAATCATTGAATATTGTTGAAACAATTTTTTGTAATGTGCAATTTTTGAAATTGATAACATTTTGTCAAGACGAACAGTGTTTGCCAATAATCGGAACTGATGCTGTGGCCTTTGTGCGTCTTGCGTTTGACATGAAGTTGCTTTAGGCACAATGTTTACAGTGAAGCCTAGTTACAGGCGACTTTAATGTCGTCCTTGGGGCAAGGAATTGCTTTTGCAGTCAGTGTAAGGGCAAGAAAGTGCAAATATTTTAAAGAATTCCCACAGGATGTTTTCTGTTAAACGGGCTGAAGGATTTGGCATTTTGTACGAAAACTCGTTAAGTTAAAAATGTTTCGTTGCTGTCTCCTCTGGTTAGTCGATCAGTTTTGTGTGTTTGCTTTGTGCTTCAAACTATAAGTGATGAATATGGTTTTTGTTAGCATGTCGCTTGCATTGATAGACGCCGCTTGCCTTCATTTCCTTTTCCATTTCCCCGTTGCATATTCTCTGTTGTGGCCTTTTTTATTCTCTGAAAACACCTTCCTTGGTGTGTTTGTAGATTTTTCCACATTGCCGCTTAGCCTGTCTGCGTATGAATGTAATGAAAGTGTTTCATTTTCTGTCTGTGCGCTCTGCCCGCCAATCCGCCCGTCACTTCACCCGCACCATCCACACTGTCCTGCAGTCGCCGCCAACCAAGTCACATCAAGTCGTCTCACACACAGCCGTCGTCGACGCCACCGCCGCCTCCGCCTTTCGTGGCGCTCAGTTCATTTCGCCCACGGTAGGTACGTGCAAATGAAGCACTCTGATGATGATAACCGTGCATGTTTGGAATATTGATGAATGCCTTCGGAGAATTGTTGAATTTGGCTCCCCAGCATACACACACACACACACACACACAAGAATACATCAGGGCTTCAATTTTTCTGCCGTTCAAATTTTTGGCGGCCATTTTTTTTTCATGTTCTTTTTTTTTTCTTCCATTTGCCTTGTTTTGTCGTTTGCTTTGTTCGCAGTCAATGTTCGCCGTAGCGGTAAAGGCTTGGATGGAATTGAATTCAGTTTTTGTTGTTGTAGTTGTTGTTGTTGTTGTTGATTTTAATGAAGTGATGTCGATGTTAGCTTGATCTTGGCTTCTTTTCATCGCTCCCGTTGCCGTTTTCGTGTCTTTCAAGGACTTTAGTCGTCTGTTTTAGCAACCATGACAGCAGCAACAACAACAACAACAACAATAAAATAAAATAACAACAATGAGTCAAATCGCAAAGATGCTTTGCTCAACACTCAGCTTATTTATACTTTGTGCCGCGCTATTTCATTTTGTTTATCTTTTTTTTTTTTTGCGTTCTCATTTTTCGTTCTTCCTTTTTTGTTTCTTCTTGTGTTTGTTGTTTGCCTTTTGCCATGTGCATACGTGATACGCCTTGTGGCTGCGATGTTGGTCGTCAAAAATCATCGACTGCAGCTACAAAAGTATTTTTTATGCGCCTCCTTCTGCACGCACAACCCATATGAGAACCACAGAGGAGCATAACAAAACATTCGCTTCCTTACTGTGCCCAGACAATATTGTGTAGTAAATAAATACTCAAAAAAAAAACAAAAATAAAAAAAGGGAAAAGGAAAATCGGGAAAAATAAAAAAAAATAAATAAAGTATGCTTTCACTTTATTCTTATTCTGTTTTTTTTTTTTGCATGTACTCGCATCCTGTGCTCGTGTTTGTTATTATTATCATATTTAAATGTTTCCTATGGTAAATGCAGAATTTCGCTTGACGAAGTCCTACATAGAGGAAGGACACATACTCAAGCGTAAGCAAAAGCCACAGCGAGTAATGCCAGGCAGTGGATTAACGTCGGGTCGACAATGTCGCCAATAGCTGTTGATCCCAATGTAAGCAGCAAGACGTTGGCTAGGCCAGGACAATGGGACGGTTATTGGTTTATGGCTGCCAGTATGTGTTCTTGATGGCCATAAGCCGCTTAGCATTGCACAACAAATCCCGGATTCCGATGGCGTGCGTCATTGGGAATCTCATGCGAAGGCTGACGCATGTTTATGGTTGCCATGCAGTAGATAACAAAGAAAAAAACAAAAACCCGCCGCTACGCATCCCGTTGTTGTCTACGGTTGGCCACAGTTCGGTAAGGAATGCCTTTGCACATGTGTGTGTGTGTGTGTGTGTATGTGTGTGTGTGTGCTCAAAGGTAAGTTAAGCTAATTTCGCAGCATGTTGATGAATTTTGTAATAAAATGTTTGTGGCATTGCATTTAAATGAGCTCATGGACTGGCTCATTGCCTTGCCAGGTGCCACGCGGCGTATGCGCAATTTGAATGAGATTCTTGCTTTCATAATGCCTAATGTCACATGCTGGCTTTGGTGGCAGCACTGTGAACAGTTTTTTGATTAAATAATTGATATTTTTTGTGCGTAGAGCCTGCGCTGCTCCTCAGCTTCTCACCTCCTCGGCTGCTCTGCGGCCTGGGTGATGTGGTCTTGGAGGTTGCTGGCTGGTGGCTGGTGGCTGGTGGCTGGCGTCATGCGGTGTGCATGTGCTGTTGCATGGTGTGAGTAGTGAACTGAAGTGTGGCTCTTGTCAGTTTCAGACAAAGACTCTTGCTGAAACTTGGCTGAATGCATCTGCTACGTGATGTCTGTGTTTAGTTAAGTCATTAAACAAACGCCGCGCCAAAGGCAGCGTGCAGACAGCATGAAAGAGAAGAAAAAAACACAAAAGTGACAAAGAGGAAGCAGCATTGGAGCGGTGCGCTGAAGCGAGCGTCTGAAGTAAATCTCTGCCCGGCGGCGAGATGCTTAAAAAAATGCATAAAAAAAAAGAGAAAAAATTAAATAAAGTCTTGGCAAATGAATTTCACATCACACACACGCACACACACACACACACACACAGACACATAGGTATATAGACGAGTATACAGTAGAAATATGCGAGCACACGTATCTGCATCTGTATAACACATTGGAATATTTAATAAGCAACGCGCAGCAGAAATCTTGACGCTCGTTTTCAATTATGGCGCCCGCGTCGCCCGCCTGCGTCGTCTGCCGAATGAAGACATAAAAACGCGAATATTCCCACAGATTGAAAAGGAATATCGAATGAACGAAAATGACGACAACAACAACAACAACAACAATAGCAAAAAAGGAAAACCAATTGGAAAGGCTACGCATTGGCATCATCTTCATGGCATCATGGCATCATGGCATCGTGGCTACACGGTAACTTGGCAAGTCGACACTTTGCGAATTCATTTGAAGTGCCAGCATAAAAATGTACCATTGCGCCAAGCCATCGAGAGGCAATCATAAGCAATTTATTAAAACGGACGCAGCAGCGGCACAAGCAGGAGCAGGAGCAGCAAAGGCAGCAAAGTGAGTCAGCAGCATGCGGAAGCTAAACGCGCAGCAAAGTCTGCGAAGCGAAAGGTTTTCCGGTGATAAATGCTAAGCAGCCGCATGAAGGCTTGCCATGACGTTCGCGTGCGTCCTTCGAAATCGAAGTAGTGACACAGAAAAAAAAAAAAAAAAAAACAAACAAATTGGAAAGAATGATGAAAAAGTTGCCAGCAAGGCAGGCAAAATCACAATCATTAGAGTGCGACATGCGACATGTGGCGGTGCTGAGATTTAGGTAGGCGTGCCACGTAGCGCCTGCCAGCAAATTGACGCGTCGACAGACGAGCTGAGCTGTGATGTAGCAGCGATGCTGAGGTGTGCCCCACGACGGGGCACGGTGTGGCTGGGTGCGAGGCGCTGCGCAATGCGTATGTCATATGAATTTCAATGATTTCGAATTATGACGTTAGTCTAGCGTCGGCAAGCGCAGATTTGGAGAAGGTAGTCAAAGTAGTCTGCAGAAAGCAACAGAAACAACAACAACGACAACCAGAACAACAACATAAAAATTAAGTAGCAAAGTTTGCCTTGGCGCACAGTGTCCCAATTGCAGAAAATTTACTCACATATGCAAAACTTGTGGGGAATTTTATTTAATTAATTTTATTTAATTACAGTCGGAATCCTTTACAATAAACTTCTCTATAGCGAATACTTCTCTATAGCGAAGTTTATGCTAGCACGCAAGTAGACTTTCCCATATAAAATCATCTATAATCATCTATCATTTATATAAAGGGTGATTTTTTAAGCTTAGTTTTTTTAAAAATCGAATAAAACACTCAAATTTGCTTAAAATATTCAAAAAATTTTTATTGTATCGATAAATAGGCATTTGCCATTTACGTTTTAAAGACAGATTCATGTAAATGTTGTCCGCGGCTCCGTTTCAAATGGTCTATTCGGAAGGTCCAATTTTGCGTCACACAATTTTTCGATAAAACAGCGGATTCTCATGGAGCTGTTCTAAGGCCAATTCACCAAAAATTAGACGTTGTTGTAGGTCATTCGGCTTCAATTCTTGCAGAAGTTTAATTTTATAGGCTTTCAAACCCAAATCGACACGTAAAATTTTCCATGTGGTTGAGTAACACATGCCCAATTGCTGAGAACCATAATATGGTCGTAACAGACGGTGCACATTTTTCATAGAGCATGAATTTTGATAATAAATTTCAATAATTTGCAATCGTTGCTCGTTTGCAAGTCTTTCCATGATTAAATGGCAGAGTATACTGAATTCTTTTCACTTTGACAGATGACGTTTGGACGCCATTACTAACCAATGCTGCCAACCTGAAAAACTTAACTCTTAAAAAATCACCCTATATTATGCGAAATATGCAAAAATAAAGTACACAGATTAATTGAAATTTTTTCTTAAAAATAAAAAATTGACAATTGTCAAACAATTTTAATTAAATTAAAAGAATAAAGATGGAACAAATGAAATGCAAGAATTCGTTCTAAAGAAATGCGACTGCACTTGTGAGCAGAAAGCAGAAACATCAGCACGAAGTCCATTCATGGACAGTTCAATAGACATTGCGATCGTTAAGGATGCCCACAAAACAATGCATAGTTAACTTAAAGCTCAACGATATTAG
>JBAMBQ010003068.1:0-18895 GCA_037044495.1 Stegana nigrithorax | reverse complement strand
GTCAATGACCACTTGCACGTGGTTGCAAGCAGTTCCTAATGAATTTTTTGATGTAAATAGGCGAACATCATCAGCGTACGCTTGTATGTGTACGTTGGGTCCTGAGACCTCCTCTAGTAAGGAGTTGACTACAAAGCACCATATGAGCGGGGAGAGGACTCCGCCTTGCGGACAGCCTTTCTTCACGCTTATGGTGACCTTGTCTTCGTCTGTTCCCGTTTAAATTATTCTGTTAGCCAACATGTTGTGTATCCATCTCACAAGAGTACTAGGTACCCACTGAGCTTGCGCTGCGTTGCACATAGAAACAAAGGTTGCGTTGTCAAATGCCCCCTCTATGTCCACGAACGCCCCCAGAGCGTAATGACCACAAGTCATTCTCCCATCGATTTTATTGACATGATCGTGAAGAGCAGAGTCACAGAGCGCACTCGTCCAACGTGACTTTGCACATCTTGTTGAAGACGCTCTTTCTTATAATTGTCACATCTGCTCCAGTATCGTCTAGGCAATGCAGCACTACGCCGTTAATCTCTGCATCCTTCAACCGACTTTGGTGAATATTCTCTGCACACTTCCACCGTCTTTGGTTGTGAATAATCCCGATCGCTGCCTCTGCTAGAACCATCAATATAATATCAATATAATGTCAAAAACTCAAACAAATGAGCGACGGCAATCAACCAGCAACTATGGATACTTTACGATAAGATCCACAGCTGAGTGCAAACAGTGCAAACACTTCGTCTCTTTTGCATTGTCGAATTTTAGCAAAATCGTACTCCCGTGCACTTAAACCTGTAAAGGTCAAGAAAAATGAAATGACGTTGGCACACAACAATATGCGCTATCTCTACAATATCCCCAAACTGCATTGCTAAGACTAGCGGCACTACCCCAACCATAGTAACCTCATCAGTATCGCAATATACATTTGCCAATACATACACAACTAGCTCTACTGTTCTATGCTCATCTACGAGTTCTCAACAACAACAACAATTTACTGAAGCATCAGAAAATAGCTCAACTATTAAAACGTCCTCACACGGCCTGGCACAAGATAAAGAACCTGTCGTGTCAACAAAAAAAAAGGCAGTAATAAAAACAAAATGGTTATTCAGACTGGCATTGACCGCTACGCTCAAATCAGCAAACGTACGCGAATCCCTCAAAAAGTAACTGGCAACAATTCGAAAGCTATTAAGCCAAATAACGATGATGCAACGAAGTCTCTTCTGGATAACAAAAGGTTTGCCATTTTAAGCACAAACACCGACAACAACGATGCCAACGTAGGTACCCATACAGTTAAGCAGTCTAAACCGCCACAAATTTACATACGTGAACAGAGCTCTCAGTGACCAGTTACAATAATTCAGCAACTTATTGGGGCCAACAACTTTCATATTGTTCCTCTACGTAAGGGCAAACATACAAGAAACAAAACTCCAGTTATACGATGAAGAAAACTATCGTACCATTGCAAAATACCTTAACGAATCAAAAAAAAAAAAACTATTATACCTATCAACTAAAAAACTGCAAAGGACCGAAAGTTGTCATTAAGGGTATTGAATCAACAGTAGACTCTCAAGAGGTAAAGCAAACTCTCATAGGCAAAGGCTTTGAAGTACAGCAGGTAACAAACATGCTAATTAAAGATAAAATCCCGCAGCCCGTGTTCGAAGTGGAACTCAATTAAAATCAAGGTTTACTCAGTCTAGACAGGTCATCAACTAATTCAAATGCATCAATAAGTTACTCAGACTAAGCCCCAACGAGTCTCCCAGTCGTTTCACCAACTATCTCATATACTGAGGCAAGTAGTTACACAAAAAAATATTTAAAATGTGCAATGAACAAACACCATGCAAGAAACTGAACAAAACTCCTAAAGCAATATCGAAATAATGCTAATGAACCTGACGCAATGCATGATGACTATGCAAAATATGCTGCAAGAATTGGTAAAAACACAAAACCAGTTGCTACAAGCGTTTATCTCCTCAAAGTGATGCCATTAAAAATCATCTTAAGGAATGCCAACGGAGTTTTCCAGCATCAATAGGAACTTCGTAAATTTTTGGCAAAGAGGCGTATTAATTTTAATTTAGTTTGTTTAATTTTTGTATTTAGTGTTTTTTAATCTATAAGTAAATATTTGTTAAGTAGATAAAGCAGCTGTTGACCATTTGGTCGTAGCTGTAGAACAGACACTAGGTCTGGTTTCGTAAGTCCTCTTGCTTGGTAGTGCGCAACCACAACGTCTGCGAAAATTTAAAAAAAAAAAAAAAAAAAAAAACAGTATTGATGTTATGTTAATCAGCGAAACACATCTTCGGAACAAATCATCCAGACGGTAAAGCTCATGGTGGAACCTTTTGCTTTGAAATACTTTCTATCTGCGTAGAGGCGAGATACGAGAATCTTACACTCGCTGCGATTTATTGCCCTCCCATTTCCGAAGACTGTTTACTACCATCTTCAACACGCTAGGTCCACGATTCCCAGCATCAGGGGACTTCAATGCCAAAAGCCTCCAGGTTATCAAATCCGAAGGAAGCAGCGAAACAATACCCTCACCAACACAAGAAATCACATGGATTTTGCATCCCCTGGAAGCCATACATACTGGCCGGCAGATCCAGGGAAAATTCCCAACTTAATTGATTCCTCGCTGCCTGTTATAAACTGCAGCTATTGTGGATCTCTCATCTGACCACTCACCAGTGTTGTTCAACTTACTGGAAAGTTTGCAGCCAATTATAACTTCACACAAACTCACATCGTTAAAAACAAACTGGTGTAAATACAGAAAATACATAAGTTCGCTCTTTCCACTCCTACCGACTGCACGCTCCGAAGAATCTATTGATACTGCAGTCGACAGCTTCAACTCACTACTGGCTTCTGCAGAAAAAATCTCTACCCCTTCTGCTGAATATAAGCCTAGGAAGAATAGAGCCGCTTCAACCACACATCAACGTTTCATCGACAGTTTGTTGCCTTAAAACAACAAATACTCGTTATGGAAGGCGGAAAAATCAATTAAACCTCCGATAGAAGCTGACCTACCGATTAGAAATCCTGCGGGCGGCTAGGCTTGCTCTGACGAAGAGAGGGCTATCACCTTTGTCAATCACCTAAAATGTTCCAGTCAAACGTTTCAAATCATTTTTTTTACTGTGTATTGTGCTGGTCGTACTTAGTTTGCGCTCCGCTGTTTTCATTTAATTACAACATATTAACTGTTTTCTTACTAAATTATGCGTTATCAATAGTGCATTTCTTATAATTATCGGTGGTGGCATTTGAATTATTCGGTGCTCTCTGGTGGAATCATTTCATAAGAATTAAATTTCTTTCTGATTAATTTTGTGATATTGGTTCTTTACATTGTTTTGATTTTGTAAACAAACAGCGAACATCTGTTTTTTGCGCGACTATAATGTAATTGTTGCATAGTGAGTGATTGTTTCAATTTTTTCATTTAGACGTTCACTATCCTTTTTTAGTACTTTCTTCAGCTTTATTAATATTCAATTGCATACTTTTTGGCTTCTGCTTCCTCTCAAATCCAGTTTATTTTGAATATTTAAAAATTTTTCCTAATTCTTTTTTTTTTATTTATATCTACACGTTTATTTACTTTTTTAAGTTGTTTATTATGGCTTGTTGTTACACGAAGTGTAAGAAAGCACTCGATGCTGCCATCGTATGTGTATCTTGCTGGATTTTCGACAACCACGCACATGTTGCTTGTGCCGACCTGAATAGTTGAATCGTGGAAAGCATTGCCAAAAATAATGACTTGCACTAGTCGTGTCCCTCCTGCCGCCCTTCGGAATATAATTTTTCCAAATTGGTTTTGAATTCACGTAATGCCTATTCGGAGTTAGTTAAGGATTATAAACGGCTACGTGAAAAGCTAGAAGTTTATGAAAAATCTTTTGAGGACTACAAATGTCCTGATTTGTCCTCTAAACGGAAGAAGGCCAAATTTTTCAAAGCAAAATTACCCCCTACGATAGTAATAAGTGCTATTGATAGCCCTAATACTCCCAATTGCTCAGACCAGAATAGTAATCAGGAATATTCTACTTCTTTATCAGTTTCTCCTCCAATTTCTCTTGTTACGGTAGATAATGCAGTGGTTCTTAACACTGCTATTGTACCAACTATACCGCCTTCTGTCAAAATTTCACCAAAGCCTTTAGTTGACGTTCCTGTCACTAAAGCTATCTTTGTCTCTCGGTTGGCCGTTGACACTACGGAATGTGATGTTAATCATTACATTGTTTCTAAATGTCCATCTATTTCTAATACTATTATTAATAAATTTAAGTTGCTCCATAAGCGATCTATTTCTTCCTTTAAAATTATAGTTCCGGCCGATTATTTCGCGGAATTTCTTAAGTCCGACTTTTGGCCTAGTAATTGTATTGTGCATGACTATGATTACAAAGATCGGAATAAAGCTCCACCTATTATAGTTAATTTAGTTCCGGTACACAGAAAACACAAAAACTGCGGCAAAACAGAAAAAAAAGCAAATAATTCTCAGCTGTCAATTTGGTTGGTATCGTTTCAGAACGTTAGAGCAGCGACAACTTATTAATAGATGCTGCACCAGAGGAATGTTACGACCACTACTAAGTTTTAGAATTAGGTGCGGCCGGACAGGGTAAAGGACGAAGCGAAAACTGGGCGTCTTGTCAGACTTCGCTTTGCTTGTTCTCTTTTTGTCCCATTTCCTCATTTAAATGTGTTGCTTACGCTCATACTGCCTACGGAAGTCGTATGTTTTCGGTCAGTTTCTTATTCCTTAGCAATTGACACTTCTTCACCGCTTATATTTGTCCCCCTTGCCTAAATGCGATCGCATTTCATTGCTACTTGCACTAATGTGACATGAGACAATCGTTTCTTACTGTTTTTTTTTTTTTGTGTGCGCTTTCGTGTGTTGTGTTACTTCCCTTATGCTTGTTCCCCTCACCCAAATGCGATTGGATCCCGCAATTGTGCTAATGATTTTCGTTGCTTGCTGATTCTGCTTTTTTGCAATTATGATCGCCTTGTACAATATTAAATTTCAATGAAAATATTTTACGCAAATTATGCGTTGTGCTATGATTTTTTTTATTTAATATAATTGGGATGGTATAATACTGTTGTTGTTTGAAGCTTTTTATTTAGCAAGGACAATATGTGGGAAAGCAGTCATATTACACTTGGAAAAAGCACTTGTCGACTGCGCAAAGTGTGTGCATGCGCAATGCGCTTAGTTGTGGCACCGATGTGCGTTTCTAACTGCGATGCAAGGCTTTCTAACTTTTTGGCTGAACATATGAGTGTCAAGTAGTTGGTCGCCATGCATATCAAATAATATTAAGTTAAAATTCTTTAATTGCCATATTCATCCATATTGTTTGAAATCCTTAAATGTGTCTGACATTTGAAGCGAATAATAGATAATAAGACCAAATTTATCTTTACCAACTATTCATACATTGTGTAGTCAGCCTGCAATTTCCTTATTGAAGTGTTTTTAGCACTCCTCTACAAGACAAACGACCTGATGTTTCGATTCAACTGCAGATCAGTTGAATACCTGCTCAACATTTGTTCCATATGAACTGAATAATTGCACTATATATTAATAAATATATTTTGCACAAAATTATTTTCACAAATAATGCATGATTAGTGCAAAATATGCTAATTGGCTTTGACTTTTTTCATGCACACAACCAAAGTGTGAAGAAGCAGCGTTGAGAATTCATATGCTCGTAACAATGAAGAAGCCGAGCTAATATTTCACAAAAAGCAAAAAAAATTAAATAGCTAGACAATTGAAACTTCTAAAATCATGACAAATTCGCTTGTTTGTGTGTGTATACACATACTGCTGGTGTTGCTGTCCAAATGCATGCACAAATTGAATACAACGGCCTTTTAATACCAGGCACACATGAAAAGCAGAATGAAATGCCGGTAGCAATTAAGAAGAAGCAAAATATTTTCTCAAAGCGAAGAAATATGAGCTATCTTGGAAATTCAAACTTCTAAAATGATTAAAACGCACACAAAAACACGTGTATTTTAGTTGGTATCGACGACCAGCGTCATTTCATACCAGGCACTCATAAAATGTAGCAAGCAATAAGATTGTCTGCAGCAAGAAATTGGCACACTCGTCCACTTCAACATCAACTACATTCTTAAAATGCGATCAAAATGGCAGTTGCCACCAATAAAACTTATATGAGCTAGGCCAATCAAATCAAACGAAAATCCAAAGTTAGAGTAGCAAAGCACTACGGCACACTTAACAGAACTTCGGGGAATAATAAAGGCTCCCGCATACAAAAATTTCAACTTGTATGAGATGCGGCCTCTATATGATTAACAGTCTCTTTGGTTAGAGGAATAAATTCAAAACTTAAAAGATTATTTCTCGATAACGTTTCTTTGGATTCTGATATTATTGTCTTTGTTGAAACCTGGCTACGTCCTGTTGTCCTTAACTCAGAAATTTGTAATAGCAATTTTGTAACTTTTATGAAAGATCGGTCCGCGAGAATTGTTGGTGGTGTTCTGATTTCTGTCAGTTCGTCTCTATGCTCTGATAAAGTATTCACCTCTTTCTCTAATAATATTGAGTTTCTAAGTGTTAAAGTTTCAGTTACAATTGCAATATATTTTTAAGTTGTTCTTATTTTCCACCTTCATCTGATGATACAATTTACACTGCTCATGTGGACTCTGTAAAACTCGTCCACTCTATTCTCCACACCGCTGACTATTTATTAGTCATCGGTGATTTTAGTACCTCACTTAACTCTTGGTCCACTTCTGAGCTTTCAAATTCCTTTGTATCTGACTCTTCGTGTAAATTTATTGATGCAATATTAGATGATTCTCTTAAGCAAATAAGTTTTATTACGAATACAGTGAAACTCCTCATAAGCGGACACTCGCCGTCGCAGTGTTTTTGTCCGGTTATAGGAGGTCTCCGTTTATAGGGAGGGAGAGGGGGGATCACAAAAAATGCTATTAAAATCGCATCCAAGTCATCAGAAGTTGTCATTTATTTCATAATTTGTACGAATTTATTAATACATATTTAATATTGAATATTCCAAACATAAGTACATATTATTACATGTATAAAAAAAGTAGATATGTACATTACACAAGTCTTTACATTTCATTTCTTACATTGGAAATACCAATTTTGGTTTTATCAACACAATTTCGAATTTTGTCCGTTTATGAAAGATTTGTTGAACAAAATGTTTTGAAATATAGTATCCGCGTCCGGTTCCTAGAGTGTCCGATTATTGGATTAATATTTCTATGGAAAAGCTAATGAAATGGTAGTGTCCACGAAATTTCTCCGGCCATTGAAGGTGTCCTGATATAAGGAGTGTCCGTAAAGAGGAGCTTTACTGTAGAATGTATCGTACACTTGACTTAGTTTTTACAGATCGCGCCACGAACTTTTCAGTGCGTAGGTCTAATACGTTATCTACCCCTGATGATAGTTACCACCCTACTCTTCAGCTAGAAATTCTTATGAAGACATCTTCATCGAATTCACCTAGTGGTAAAGCTTTCTAATCTTTTTGTTAAATCCTGATTGGTGCTACAATTTTCATCACGCGAATAAATCTTACTATAATTCGTTAATTAAATCGATAAATTCAGTTTTAAACGTGATCCCGAGTCGTTCTATAATTTTATCATTTCAAAATGCAGGTCTAATTCTTTTTCCTCCATTATGAAGTTAGGTAGTGTTGTGGGATGTTATAATGCTGATATTTCTAACTTATTTGCTAGCTTCTTCCAAAATAACTATAGTGATAGTTCTGTCTCACGTACTTTTTCTGTTGGCCTGATGGTATTCCTGCATGTGTTTTAAAGTACTGTGCTAGCGCTTTACTTCTTCCTCTTCGTAAGTTGTTCAATTTATCGCTTACGACCTTTTCTTTTCCTATAGTATAGAAAGAATCCTGCATTTTGCCTCTTCATAAAAAAGATAGTAAAAGGGATATTTCAAACCACCGAGCTATTGCTAAGCTATGCGAAATACCAGAGTGGCTAGAACATATAATAACTGACCAGCTATTATATTATACCGAATTTGAGTATTTCTCAACATAACATGCAAATAAACATAAATCATAAGACAATTACATATAGGCATCTGATTAATATAAATGGTCATCCTTTCGGACCAAGGTATTTTCCCTCAGGAAAAACGGCCACCTAAAATAAGCTCGAGTCCCTAACGGGAACAAAAGTTCAAATCAAATATATAAAAGGGTGCCGCTTTGCCTAAGGAAGGTAATTAACAAAAGCCTGCTTCCACCAGCACACACTCGCGCTTTATACCAGCGCATAACAAAATCGCTTCTATACCAGCGATTAATAAAGTTACTGTATAATAAGCCTAGCTGTACGATCAGTAATGGCTAACTATACTAATTATACCCTGTACCAAAAAATGGTAAAGGGTATATTAAAGATGTGCAAATGTATGTAAAAGGCAGAAGGAGGCGTGGCAGACCCCACAAAGTATATATATTCTTGATCAGCATCGAAAGGCGAGTCGATATAGCCATGTCCGTCTGTCCGTCTGTCCGTCTGACCGTCTGTCCGTCCTTCCGTCTGTCCGTATGAACGCACGGATCTCGGAGACGGTAAGACCTACAACCACCAAATTTGACACGAAGACTCTGCCAATCCATAGGCATAACGAGTTTATTTTTTTTTTCGATATTCGATCTATAACATATAGCTGTCATAGGAATGATCGGCCGAAAAGCCATATTTAGTAACAAAAACCACTATATTTTTTAAGATATGTTTACAAAATTTGGGATTTAATTGTTTTACCTAATGCCCAATCACATATCTAAAAACTATGTATATTGGTTCACTATATCATATAGCTGCCATAGGAACGATCGGCCAAAAAACAACATTTACTGGGAAAAACTTTTTTGTATATTAAGCAATCATTATGAAATTTTGGATTTACCAATTCTAAGTAATATCCAATAATATTTCCGAATATTATAAATATCCGTTTACTATAACATATAGCTGCCATAGGAAGGATCGGCCGAAAAACAACATTTACTGATAAAAACTTTTTTGTTTATTAAGATATCGTTACCAAATTTTGGATTTATGGATTCTAAGTAAATTCAAATCATATATCTAAATATGATAAATATCGGTGCACTATAACATATATATGCCATAGGAACGATCGGCCGAAAAATGGCTTTTACAAAAAAAAAAATTTTTTTTCTTGAGATATCCTTACATGAATGAATTAAAGCAACAAAAAAATATATTAAGATTTGGCTTCGGTACAGGGTTTTCTATAGTCGGTTACGCCCGACTATAGCCCTGCCTTTCTAGTTAAATTATTATAATTACAATTAAGCCTTACAAATGGCTAATTATAAAACAATATTTGTGTTTCAAACACAAAAATAATAAATAAAAGTAACAAAACCAAACCAAAAAAAAACACGTGCACACATTAATAATGAAAATATAAACCATATCTAAGACGCATACCAAACAAGTGGTCAATATCTCGAAAAGAAAGATCATCGATCACGAGCTCGCCACAATGAACAACGAGGGACCAAAAAGGTTAACAATAGGCGAAAACAAAACCAGACAGCGCGCTACACAACAACGAAAACAAAAACAAGCAGAGCTGGAGGAAAAGTTAGCCAAAATACCGAAGACACAACGACTCCCGAAGCGACGAGGAGGAAATCTTGTCTCTCTAAGACGGCAAAAGCCATCCTAAATGAATCGCTAGCAGAGGCACGCACGGAGGGAACCAAACAACACTTGCAGCAATAAATAACGACACTGGAAAGACAAATAAGAGGATACAGCATAAAAACTCACTAAAACAAGCCACATTAGCGATATCGCTGAGGCAAAATACAATGTATTTTTATAATTTTAAGCAGTAATATTAACTACAAACACAAAATAATTTTACTAATACATTAAGATAATAGAAAATATATACTATGTTTATTTATCACCACTCCTAAATTCTTAAATAAAAATATATAAGACAAAAAATAATAATATTAAAATTTTTGAGAATTCACTCAAATTACTTTAATAGCATTTGTTACCTCACATCATAATTACCTTTATCGAATAAATATACCTAATTCACTAAATAACCCAAAAATACTGAATTCACTATTCAATAAATACTAAATATTACGCAACATATAGCGATAGCCATATTACCTTAGACACATGAACTGGAACGATATAGAAACTAAATTAAAACAACACAAACTAAATTTTCAATAGGAAATATGTACAAACCCCAACATTTTTAAAACTTCTTAGTACTCTAACAAAAAGTCAGGAACTTACGCAAAAACTAATTGAGGAAAACAAAGAAAGTTTAACTAATAAACAATTCCTATTACAAATTCATTAACACTAACAGAATCCCTAATGGATGGAGAAAAATCGGAAGAATTAGAAATAAAAACAATCGAAAATATTGTAAATAAAGAAAAACAAACCATACAAAAGAAAGTGACAGAAAATATTATAGAATTCCTCATGTTTACGTCGGAAATCGTTCCAGAATTCGATGGAAAACCGGAAAATTTTAAATCAATTATTGATGGCCTATCAATAATAAATTCAATCAAGAATGACTATGATCCACAAGTAATAAAGGTTATAAAAATAAAACTTAAAGGTCATACGAGAAATTTAATAAACAATGAAACCACAATATCGGATATAATAGTAAAGCTAAAAAGTTCTATAAAAGGAGAATCCATAAAGTCTCTGACAGCCAAAAAAATGAACATCAAACAAGGAAGTAAGTCAGCAAATACGTAAACTAAGGAATTGGAAGAATTCACGAACGCACTGAAAACCGCCTACATTTTTGATGGACTTACAGCAGAAAAAGCATGTGAATACGCAACCAACATAGCAGTAAAAGCAATGATAACAAATTGCACCCATGAAAGAGTCAAATTAATAATGGAAGCCGGAGATTTTACACATATGATAGGTGCCACTGCAAAATTTGTAGACAATATAATAGGGCAAAATGCAATCTTACACTTCAGATCAAACAACTACAGAACAAACACATATCAAGGAAACAATTACAGAGGTCACAACTATAGAAGTAACCCATACAGAGGAAACAATTATCGCGAATATATATACACAGGCAATAACCAAAGAATCAACACCTGCAGAGAAAACGGTTTCAGAGGAAATAACTATAGAGGAAACCATGAAAGAAATAACAACAGAAATCACGGAAATAGCAATAGCAAAAATATACGGATAACGAATGAAGAAACGAATTCGGAAAACTACCAAACCTCAAGTACTTAAAACATTAATACAACATATTTAATATCAATCTTAATTTATGTAGATTCATCAAGGTTCAAACAACTATTAATAATAAAACATCGACATTCTTGGTAGATATGGGCACTGATATATCCATAATAAAACAAATCAATATACCAGTAGAATGTAATAAAAATACTAAAACTATTAATCTAAACGGAACCGGCTCAGATACTATAGCGACGTTAGGAATAGTTGAATTTGACATTATAACACAAGATATTCCAATTAAACATAACTTCCATGTAGTTAACAATTCATTTTCTGTACCATCGGACGGAATCATTAGACTAGACTTCATACGAAAATGCAACTGCATTCTAGATTACACACAAGATCAGGATTGGTTAGTTCTTAGGCCTAACAATTTCTCGAGAAAAATTGCAATACCACTCCGCAACACACCAACAACCAATAACCAATTTATACTACCAGCCAGATCAGAAGTAATACGCAAAGTAGAGATAGAAAACATAGCAGAAGATGTACTAGTACCAAACCAAGAATTAGAAACAGGAATATTTATAGGCAACACAATAGTCAACAAAGCAAATTCATACGTAAGAATCATTAATACAACTAACAATGATGTAGTAATAGACAGAGTAAAGATTAAAACGGAAGATTTAAAAGATTTCGATATAATAAACACAAGATACTCGTACAAGATAATTCAAAAATAAAGCTAGAAAAATTTGAAAAAAACTGCCTAGCATTTGTACACAACAAGATGAAAAAGTTATGAAAGGAATACATTGATATATTCGCACTTGAAACAGATAAAATCACTGTAAATAACTTTTACACTCAAAAACTAAGACTAACATCAGAAGAACCGACATACATAAAAAACTACAGATTATCACATAGCCAAAAAGATGAAATTCATAAACAGATTGATAAATTAATAACAAACGACATTATAGAACCCTCAATATCACCATACAATAGCCCAATTCTACTCGTACCAAAAAAACCGTTACCGGGTACAGAACACAAACGATGGAGATTAGTGGTTGACTATAGGCAATTTAATAAAAAATTAATAGCAGACAAATTCTCACTACCTAGAATCGACGATATTCTTGCCCAGTTAGGACGGGCGAGGTTTTTCTCGTGTCTCGACCTAACGTCAGGGTTTCATCAAATCTAACTAGACAAGGATTCATGGGATATTACCTCGTTCTCAACTGATATGGCATCATATAGATTCAAAAGGTTACCTTATGGCATTAAAATTGCCCCAAATTCATTTCAACGAATGATGTCATTGTCATTTTCAGGGCTTACACCGGAAAAAGCGTTTCTTTATATGGACGACCTAGTAGTCGTAGGTTGCTCGGAAAACCATATGATATCAAACCTAGAAGAAATATTCCAAACATGCAGAAAATATAACCTAAAGCTACACCCAGATAAATGCATATTTTTTAGCCATAAAGTTACGTTTTTAGGACACAAATGCACAGATAAAGGCATATTACCTGACGATAACGAATTAAGTATAATTAAAAATTACCCTGTACCACAAAATGGAGATGCAGCAAAACGCTTCATAGCATTTTGTAATAACTACAGGCGATTTATACCGAATTTCGCTGAATACTCTCGTCACATAAAAAAACTCAGTAGAAAAAACGTTCCATTTGAATGGACAAACGAAAAAATCAATAAATGATTCCTAAAATTTTAAAATACTCAGACTTTCATAAAAACTTTTGTATTACCACTGAAGCAGTCAAGTATGCTTGCGGTGCTGTATTAAGCCAAGAACATAATGGCATGCAACTACCCATTTCGTATGGATCTAAAGCATTCACAAAAGGGGAAAGCAACAAATCCACAATAGAGCAAGAACTAACAGTCATGCAAATAGTAAAAATAAAAATATTTCAGACCCCACATATATGGAAAAAAATGTTTAGTAAGGAGTGACCATAGACCATTAACATATCAATTTTCGTTAAAAAACCCATCATCCAAATTAACAAGAATACGGCTAGATCTTGAGGAATATGACTTTGAAATTGAGTACTTGAGGGGTAAAAACAATTGTTCCGCAGACGCGTTATCTAGAATAGACTTTGAAGACATAAAAGACATAGGAAAAGTAAATGTAATAACAAGACAAAAAACAAAGAAACTAAGGGAGAAAGATACAATAAATGAAAAAGAAAAAAGAAAAGGCCGCAAAACACTACATGAATTTAGAATTAACAATATGATCGCTCAAGGAAGCATTGACTTAGGACAATTTTTTCCAAGACTTAATAAATAAGCCGGCAATCATTGCTAAAATCAAAGTGTCATTAAATGATGATATATTTAAATATACGAGTTCACAAAAATTTTAAGAAATAAAAGGTAACTTAACATTAGTGTTAATACCAAAATTCATAAACCTAACAGACGAAACCGATATACACGATATGATGAAAAAATATCATGAAAATTCTATCACCAGAGGACATCAAGGAGTTCGAAGGACATAAAACAAAATTACGGAAAAATACAAATGGAAAAACGTGACACAGTATGTGCGAAATTACGTCAAAAATTGTAAATCATGTACCAAAAACAAAGTAATAAGAAACCCAAAAAACCCCATGGTCATAACTCCAACACCAAATAGCGCATTCAACACAGTACTTATTGACACTATAGGACCAACAACGGCCGCCGGTAATGAGTACGCAGTAACATTAATCTGTGATTTAACCAAATATTTAATTACAATACCAACAAAAAACAAAACGGCGAAATCAGTCGCAAAAGCAATAGTAGACAATTTCATACTAGTCTATGGCCCAATGAAAACATTACTAACGGACATGGGTCTAGAGTACCAGAACCAATTGCTGGAAGAAATATGTAAACTACTAAAAATGAACAACATAACATCTGCCGCATATCACCATCAGCATCTTATATATCCATAGACAGAAACGCCTGGGATGAGTGGATAAAATATTTTACTTATTGTTATAATACCACGCCAACCACAGTACATGGATACTGTCCATTTCAGTTAATTTATGGGAAAACCCCTACAGAATTAGATTTTCTAAAGAACTCAGAAATCGATCCTATATACAACGTAGAACCTTACGACAAAGAGTTGAAATTTCGATTACAAAACGCTCATAAACGATCAAAAGACATACTTTCAAAACTAAAATATAAACAAAAAATTAACTACGATAAAGATACGCAAAGCATAGAAGACATGATAGAGCACATAAGCTAGACAGTATTTATAAGTTAAAAAAATTGATAATAAATATAATATAGTAATACAGGATAAGAATAATAAAAAACATAGGATACATAAAGATAAAATATAATAATAAATGAATTAATGATTAAATATAGTAAATTTATTCTCCAAAAAGGGAAGGTGTAGTGATAAATAAACATAACATGCAAATAAACATAAATCATAAAACAATTACATATAGGCATCTGATTTATATAAATGGTCATCCTTTCGGACCAAGGTATTTTCCCTCAGGCAAAACGGCCACCTAAAATAAGCTCGAGTCCCTAACGGGATCAAAAGTTCAAATCAAATATATAAAAGGGCGCCGCTTTTCCTAAGGAAGGTAATTAACAAAAGCCTGCTTCCAACAGCACACACTCGCGCTTTATACCAGCGCATAAAAAATTCGCTTTTATACTCGCGATTAATAAAGTTACTGTATAATAAGCCTAGCTGTACGATCAGTAATGGCTAACTATACTAATTAAATTATTATAAATAAATAAAAACTAATTAGCCTTACAAATGGCTGATTATAAAACAATATTTGTGTTTCAATAAAAGCAAGACGAGTTGTTTTTCAAGATATCGTTACCAAATTTTGGATTTAATAGTTTTACCTAATGCCCAATCACATATCCTAAAACTATGTATATCGGTTTACTATATCATATAGCTGTCATAGGAACGATTGGCCGAAAAACAACATTTACTGAGAAAAACTTTTTTGTTTATAAAGATACCAAATTTTGGATTTGATAATTCTAAGTAATATCCAATTATATTCCTGAATATGATAAATATCGGTTAACTATAACATATATATATAACATATATAGGAACGATCAGTCGAGAAATGGTTTTTGCTATAAAAAAAAAAATTTTCTTTTCTTGAGATTTCCTTACATAATGAATACAAAATATTGAAGCAACAAAAAAAGTTTTCAGTTTTCGATTGGGTACAGGTTTTTCTATAGTCGGTTACGCCCGACTATAGCCTTGCCTTTCTAGTTTTCAATGGAAATTTCAATAAAGCAAAAAAAAGGCAAAGCGAATGCGTAAACGTTACAAACTGTCGGACTTGACCGATGAACAGTTGTGGGATAGGTTTGATTCAGTACAGTCGGCCAAGGAAATGTCGAGCAAATCAAGTGATGATGAAGACGACGAATTTGATATGGTAGAAACTCTGTGCGTAGCATTGAAGGATGCTAAACCTGTGTCAGTTATAGACAATATAGTTGAAATTGTGGAAAACATAGAACAGGAGCCTAAGCCTACCCGGAAACCAGTAAAAAATCCTCGATTACCATTAATCAACCATTCAGCATGTATGTCTTTGCCTTCCTCTGGTACCTTCAATCGTTTAAGTAAGAAAACACAATCGCGAAATGATTTTCAAAAGACTAATTAATTGCGCCAATAGGCCTCACAAATGGGGTATTAAGCTATTTGTACTGTTCGAGGCGTTTGGTTATGCTTACCGCTTTGAGATCTACAGCGGTCACCCAGATCTTAGTACTTCGGCCAACAATGTTTTCCGTTTAACAAAAACCGTACAAAGTTTTATAAACCACATTGTTTTTTTCGATAACTTTTATACTTCGCTGCTTTTGTTGGTCTATCTGCGTGCCAAATAAAAAAGGAGAATATGTGCACGGACAAATTGCTCGAGCTCCCGGATTTTCGCGAATCGATTGCTGGTAGTTTGGTGGCAATTCAAAACAAGCATTTGTGATGTCGCCCAATCAGTGATCACAATAGCCGGATCCATCTTCTCAGTCAGGGCGCTTAATACAGTCTCCGTCCTTTCAGGCAGGGCGGACTATGCAGTCTCCAACATCTCGGCAACCTTTGCAGCCCCAGCTTAAACTTGGTGAAAAATCAAAGCATTCAATTTTGGAGTAGCGCTTTAATCAGGTATACCATTTTCCAGTTTAGTTGGATCGCAGTGGTGGCAAAAGATGTTGCAAGAACTACAAAAGTTTGAAAACGCATTGTGTTTGCTGGAAATGACATCTACATTTACGGTGTACAGTCAATAAACATTTTTTTTGGAGTATCATAATAAAAAATAAAATTATACTCTGCTATGTGCAAATGACTTGTTTTACACTCACAGCAATGAAAATGCTTAAATGCGACACACAGGCAACCCAACTGCCAGCAGCTGCCGGCAATTAAAGCACTATTAATGAATTACAGTGCAAAAAGAATTACAGTGTCTGGAAAGACAAATAAGAGGATACAGCATAAAAACTCACTAAAACAAGCCACATTAGCGATATCGCTGAGGCAAAATACAATGTATTTTTATAATTTTAAGCAGTAATATTAACTACAAACACAAAATAATTTTACTAATACATTAAGATAATAGAAAATATATACTATGTTTATTTATCACCACTCCTAAATTCTTAAATAAAAATATATAAGACAAAAAATAATAATATTAAAATTTTTGAGAATTCACTCAAATTACTTTAATAGCATTTGTTACCTCACATCATAATTACCTTTATCGAATAAATATACCTAATTCACTAAATAACCCAAGAACACTGAATTCACTATTCAATAAATACTAAATATTACGCAACATATAGCGATAGCCATATTACCTTAGACACATGAACTGGAACGATATAGAAACTAAATTAAAACAACACAAACTAAATTTTCAATAGGAAATATGTACAAACCCCAACATTTTTAAAACTTCTTAGTACTCTAACAAAAAGTCAGGAACTTACGCAAAAACTAATTGAGGAAAACAAAGAAAGTTTAACTAATAAACAATTCCTATTACAAATTCATTAACACTAACAGAATCCCTAATGGATGGAGAAAAATCGGAAGAATTAGAAATAAAAACAATCGAAAATATTGTAAATAAAGAAAAACAAACCATACAAAAGAAAGTGACAGAAAATATTATAGAATTCCTCATGTTTACGTCGGAAATCGTTCCAGAATTCGATGGAAAACCGGAAAATTTTAAATCAATTATTGATGGCCTATCAATAATAAATTCAATCAAGAATGACTATGATCCACAAGTAATAAAGGTTATAAAAATAAAACTTAAAGGTCATACGAGAAATTTAATAAACAATGAAACCACAATATCGGATATAATAGTAAAGCTAAAAAGTTCTATAAAAGGAGAATCCATAAAGTCTCTGACAGCCAAAAAAATGAACATCAAACAAGGAAGTAAGTCAGCAAATACGTAAACTAAGGAATTGGAAGAATTCACGAACGCACTGAAAACCGCCTACATTTTTGATGGACTTACAGCAGAAAAAGCATGTGAATACGCAACCAACATAGCAGTAAAAGCAATGATAACAAATTGCACCCATGAAAGAGTCAAATTAATAATGGAAGCCGGAGATTTTACACATATGATAGGTGCCACTGCAAAATTTGTAGACAATATAATAGGGCAAAATGCAATCTTACACTTCAGATCAAACAACTACAGAACAAACACATATCAAGGAAACAATTACAGAGGTCACAACTATAGAAGTAACCCATACAGAGGAAACAATTATCGCGAATATATATACACAGGCAATAACCAAAGAATCAACACCTGCAGAGAAAACGGTTTCAGAGGAAATAACTATAGAGGAAACCATGAAAGAAATAACAACGGAAATCACGGAAATAGCAATTGCAGAAATATACGGATAACGAATGAAGAAACGAATTCGGAAAACTACCAAACCTCAAGTACTTAAAACATTAATACAACATATTTAATATCAATCTTAATTTATGTAGATTCATCAAGGTTCAAACAACTATTAATAATAAAACATCGACATTCTTGGTAGATATGGGCACTGATATATCCATAATAAAACAAATCAATATACCAGTAGAATGTAATAAAAATACTAAAACTATTAATCTAAACGGAACCGGCTCAGATACTATAGCGACGTTAGGAATAGTTGAATTTGACATTATAACACAAGATATTCCAATTAAACATAACTTCCATGTAGTTAACAATTCATTTTCTGTACCATCGGACGGAATCATTAGACTAGACTTCATACGAAAATGCAACTGCATTCTAGATTACACACAAGATCAGGATTGGTTAGTTCTTAGGCCTAACAATTTCTCGAGAAAAATTGCAATACCACTCCGCAACACACCAAC